>CM075981.1:30532335-30599835 GCA_038087875.1 Malacoraja senta | reverse complement strand
TTATTATGTAAGTATAAAGCATATGTTTCAGTAATGTTGAGATGTGGTGCATTAATAATTTGAGACAAGACATATGATAGGAAAAGATCATAGTGACCAAACAGTTCCCAAAGATTTTCAATACCGTGAGTTTGCTTTGCCTCACTTTTGGGATTGTTGTCAACATATAATTAAGAGATTGATTTTCATAATCAGTCAACACTTCCATTATTATAGTATCATGTGCCCATCACAACAGTAAAAGTAATGGCAGTCATTGAATGAGATGGACTGTGGTGCCATTTGTTTACCCATGGGCGGCACGGTGGCGCAGCGGTAGAGTTGCTGCCTTACAGCGCTTGCAACGCTGGAGACCCGGGTCCGATCCTGACTACTGGTGCTGTCTGTATGGAGTTTGTACGTTCTCCCTGTGACCTGCCTGGGTTTTCTCCGAGATCTCCGGTTTCCTCCCACATTACAAAGACGTATGTATGTAGGTAAATTGGCTTGGTAAATGTAAAAATTGTCTCTAATGTGTGTAGGATAGTGTTAATGTGCGGGGTTCGTTGGTCGGTGTGGACCTGATGGGCCAAAGGGCCTGTTTCCGCGCTGTATCTGTTAACTAAAATAAAATCAAGGGAGCCAACTTTACTCCAGAACACATTGAGGATGACCATGGAGTAAGCGTCGGCGTAGATGTTTTTTTATTGCATTGGCTTCAGTGTTCTTTTTTTTTTGCTAGATTCCCACAGCACTTTGCACAACACCCACTTCCAATTAGGCATCCCCTGTTCCATGTTCGTTAATGCTATAAATCAGACCCCGCACTGATGTTGAGTCACAGCTTGGAGCAACTCCACAGCAAGTGGGAAATGTGAAGCAATCGAACATGGCTGGAGGAGGAGAACTGACACACGGATAACTTTTATGAAATTGTGCAGAAATAGGATGAGACGTTGGAGCCAGTTATTTATCTTCCAGCCGACAATTTTGACTCACTTTTAACTTACACAAATATTCAATTGAGAAAATAGTGTTGAAAGAGTGCCGAGTTATTCAGGTTTCTTCTCCATAGATGCTGCCTCACCCGCTGAGTTTCTCCAGCATTTTTGTCTACCTTCGATTTTCCAGCATCTGCAGTTCTTTCCTAAACATTCAGGTTTCTTCTGGTTCCTTTATATTTCAGCTTGAAGTGACAAAGTTCATGTCAATGAAGTTATGTACATATTATGAAATGATGTGGAAATGCTAATTTTGAGAGTGTATTCTGTGATATTTGAAAGTCAACCATAATATTTATAGGTATCTTCCTACTCGCTGTTTGCTACTTGGTTTTGATTCATGAAGCCAGGCTAAGCCAAGGTCCTGAAGTGTCTGTTGCCTCTGCAAACTCTCCCTCCAACATCACTGATCAGATAACAGCCTTTATGAATACAGAATAACCTTTTGCCTCTCCTTGTGTTAGGCAGAGGAAAGACATGGGAACATCGAAGAACGTTTAAGACAACTTGAGAGCCAGCTCGAAGAAAAAAATCAAGAGCTTTCACGGGTAGGTTGTATATTGTTACTGGATGAAATTTGGGTCCATTGTTGAAGTGAAAATGGTTTACAGAAAGGTGTATTTAAATTATCATGCTTTCTTAGTTTAGTTTAGTTCATTGTCATGTGTACCGACGTGCAGTGAAAAGCTTTTTTGTTGCGTGCTATCCAGTCAGCAGAAAGACTAGACATGATTACAATCAAACCACCCACAGTGTACAGATACAAGATAAAGGGAATAATGTTCGGTACAAGATAAAGTCCAGTAGAGTCCGATTGAAGATAGACCGAGTGTCTCCGATGAGGTAGTTGTAATTCAGGACCACCCTCTAGTTGGTGATAGGATGGTTCAGTTGACTGATAACAGCTGGGAAGAAACTGTCCCTGGTCTTCAGTGGTAATGACTTGGCCACCTGCTTAGGATTGTGAAAAATTAAATGAAATATCCATATGTGTTAACAATTTAAAAAAAAGGCTTCTGCTTTGGGTCACATAGCACAGAAATATAAAGTCAAATTGGTGAGTTTAATAAAACAGCTCATGTCAGCATGATTAATGCTATGTGGCACAGGTTTGTCACAGGTAGACTAACTTGCTGTACTTTAACAACTTGAGGAAGAGGCCAATTTAATATACAGTTTCGCAAAGGGGAAAAGGGAATGGAGATAACATTGGTAGGCAGTCGGCGGCAAGGAATTGTAAAGTGTTAGCTCTTGAAGAATCATATTGATGATGGCTTACCAAAATTAAAAGGCAGAATGAATAACATGAATCATAATTTCATTATTTCATAAACAGGAAACCTGAGCTGCTTCTGTAAGAAATCAGCAACCAATTTTGCTGTAATGAGCTGAGGTGGAAAACATTTTAAGCCTTACGTCTCCATCCACCCCATTTTATAATTTAAACACTTCATGAATCCTTTTATCTCAAGGAATACGAAAAAAAGGAATTATTGGGGGGAAAACTAAATAGAAAATGAAGGAATTTGGGAGGACACCAAATATAAATAAAGTTTGTCCACTTGTATGTTCCAAAACATAATGTCCTGAGTTCCCAAGATGAAATTTCATAAGCCAGAGTTCAACACAGATATGTGAGCGCATTAAATGTACAGATGAATTAGAAAGAGTGTGAGGAGTTATGGGGAGAAGACAGGAGAATGGGCTTGAGAGGGAAAGGTAGATCAGCCATGATTGAATGGCAGAGTAGACTTGATGGGCCACAGGGCCGGCCTTAAGCCGATTGGACCGATTGCTCCAAATTGGGCCCCGCGAGTAAGGGGGCCCCGCGCTGCAGTCCTGGAGTAATCTACTCTTGGCTCGGGTAGATCTACCCTGGGTGGAGGGGGGGAGAGGTGGGCGGGGAGAGAGTAGAGGGGTGGAGGGGGTAGAAAGGGTTAGTTGGGGGGAATGGAGAAGGGGGAGAGAGGGAGGTGGGTCGTTCGCTCACGGCAGCGCTTCTGCCCCTCCAGTCGCCGTGCTTCACGCACACAGCCCTGGCTCCACCCCTCTCTCTCCCCGGGGAGACGCGGTGAACAATACATGGAGGGCCGGGCCGGGGGTTGGAGCAACATTTACAAACCTCGGCCTCAGCTCACACCCGTCCGCCCGGACCCCAGCATCCGCTCCTGCCGCCGGCCCTCTCCCTCCCTTCTCTCCTTCCCTTATTCTCTCCCTCCCTTCTCTCCTTCTTCCTCTCTCTTTTCCCTTCTCTCATTCGCTCCATTCCTTCTTTCTCTCCTTCCCTCTCTCCTTTCTCTACTTCCCTCCCTCCCTTCTGTCCTTTCTCCCTCCCTCCCTTCTCTCCCTCCCTCCCTCCCTTCTCTCCTTCTCTCTCACACACACATCACGCACAGACAACTAACACACGCAACTAAGTTAGGATGGGGCTGAAGCCCAAAATTTAATGCCTGAACTGTTTTTTCACCAATGGTTATTGGTTTTCCAGCATCTATTTAATTAAATTACTTTTTTTTTCATTTCAGTCACTAAAACAAGTGGTATTGTAACTATGTACTTTTCAGAGGTGATCTACACATTTTGTTTGTTACTTGTAGGCTTACATGTATGCAATTTTATATTAAAACTAGACCAAGTGCAGACCCGTTGGGTCTGTTCCCGCAACACGCGGTTGCAAGGGGAGGGGTAGGCCTGAGGCGTCACACACACACTAACCAACCTCTCACACACACACACACACACAAACCACCCCTCACACACACACACACACACACACACACACACTAACCACCCCACATTGATATTATATTAAGAAGGGAGGGAGGTGAGGGGTAGGGCCGCCCAGCAGCCGTCAGCCTCAGAGTGAGCCTCAGCTCCATGGCCTCGCATCCCCGGCGTTTCAGACACCGAGTACGGGGAGGGGGGAGGGTGGAGTGGGCGGGCGGGCGTGATCCCGAGTGAGCCTGCGGGTCACCAGCGAGGACGGCGAAAAGCAGCGGGGGGACCAGCCGATCTGTGCCTTCCGCCAGCGTGTACGGGGAGTGGGGGGAGGGTGGAGTGGGTGGGCGGGCGTGATGCCGAGTGAGCCTGCGGACCGCCAGCGAGGACGGCGAAAAGCAGCGGGGGGGGGGGAGTGGAGGAGAGCCGGGCAGCAGCAGCCATTATGGTCACGCGGAGCAGGCGATGAGAAGGTGGCCAGCGTGAGGCGAAAAAATGATGTCGCTCAGATCTCTTTGGTCCATTAAGTCGCAGGCACTTTTTAAGTGCACATTTTGATTACTTTCCATTCTACCATAGAGATATAAAGTCTATAATAGACTTTAATTATATTTATATGAATCTACAGACCTTGGCTGGGAACCTGGGGCTCACCAAAATTGTTCCCAATTGGGCCCCGCAACTCCTAAGGCCAGCCCTGATGGGCCAAGTGGCATAATTCTACTCCTAGAATTTATGAATTTATGAGCAATAACGTGGGAGAGATTAGATGAACAAAATTTGTAGGATTGAAGTATATAGAAAAGCAAAATAGAATAAATATGGATGGAATGGTGAGAATTCATTTTTCATTGTCATAAAGTAGCAATTATCTGGAATTAAAACTGCAGCTCTAACTTTATTATTTAAATGGTATTTATTATGAATATAGCTACACGGTGGTTGTTATTGGACCAACAACTCAAACATAGTGTTTGGATTCATGCAGTGTGTAAATGATTCCGCAAGGAAATAAGTAAGATTATTCTGAGGCACAGTCTGAGCAATTGGTTTAAAGCAAGGTGTGTATCCAAGGTTTACTAGCGATAACCTTGTTTATTACTTTGTCGGCGCTTGTGCTTTGGTGACACTTGTGTCCTGCCTCAGTGAGGTCTCCTACATGATTTTACCGGGTTGTGTGCAAAACAAAGCATTTCACTGTGCCTAGGGACATGTAACTATAAAGTATCATTGAATCATTGAATCATTGATTGCAGGCTCGCCAACGAGAAAAGATGAACGAAGAGCATAACAAGCGTTTGTCGGACACCGTTGATCGATTGTTGTCAGAATCAAATGAACGACTCCAGCTTCACCTGAAGGAACGAATGGCTGCGCTGGAAGAGAAAGTACGTGGGGAAATGCTCTATATGTTCACTGTTAGGTGTTTGTTGAACACAACATTGAACACAACATTGTTCTCAAATGATGAGTGCGGTCACCAAGGAGGCCTGCATTTTAAAATTGCTCCCTGACTAATTTGAACACAATCTCAGCATTAATCTGGAAGTAAGGAAAAGTAAACCACTTCCTACTCATTTTGGACACAAAATGCTGCAGTAACTCAGCGGGACAGGCAGCATCTTTGGATAGAAGGAATGGGTGACTTGTCGGGTCGAGACCCTTCTTCTGAATGAGCGTCAGCAGAGAGGGGGAGGGGGGATGTGGGGAGGGGGGTGTGTGGGCTCAACGGTTCCCGGCCTTGGCTCCGGCTCCGACCGCACTCACCGGCTCGAGGACCCGGCTCCGGACTCACTCAGCGGCTCCCGTCCCCAGCGCCTGTCGCACACACAGCCCCCGCCCGCGAACACAGCCCGCCCCAGCCCACACTCCGCTCCTTCAGCTTTATTCTCGGCACCGGTGATTGACAGGGAGTGCCGGAAGGGGCGTCGCCATCCCGGCGAATAACAGACCAATAACTTTTGTAATATTTCACCGATCGGACCCAAACTTGGTGCGCTTGGAGCAGAAGAGAACTATGAGTAAGGTGGCGAAAAATTCCTAGCGATATAGGGTACTGTTTTTGCGCAAATTTAAAAGCAACGCAAACCGGAAGAGGACAAGATGAGAGCTTTAGTAATAGTATAGATAGAGATAGATATAGATGAGAGCTAGAAAGACGCAAATTAAGAGGCTCAAGATGTTGCGGGCTGACCTTAAGTGGTTTATACAATTGTGAAGGGGATAGATGGTGAATATGTTTTCCTTGGATAGTCTTTAACTCGAGGATATGGATTTAAGGTGGAAGGGGAAATATTTTCAGGAGATTGGTGCGGCACATTTTTCACATAAAGGGTGTGGGAAGAAATTGGCAGAGGCGGCAGTAGAGGCTGGTACAATCATAGCATTTTAAAATCTAGTATGTAGATAGGAAAGGAAGAGAAGAGTTTGGGCGAAAGGGTGAAAATGGGGATGGTGTATATAGACATCTCATTCGTCATGGATGAGTCTGTCTCTGTGCTGTACAACTCATGACTATAACTCTGCCAAAATATACATTTTTATATTAGAATTGTAGTTTCACAACAAAGTTTTCCAACAAAAATCAAAACTGTTTAACTCTAGTAATTATTTACATTGGACAGGCATCTGTTTTAGTTAATTAGGCACCATCTGCTTCATGCCTTCTTCCTATCACTTGAACTCTCATTGATGTGTATAATCTATTCCCAATTTAATTACAGAATCAAAAATGGGTTATTAATTTAGCAGAAGATCTGGGTAAGATAGATTTTAGGCAGTTTGGTCAGCATATCTCTGAGAAATGAAATGCATAGAATTCTGAGGAGATGCTAAAGAAGACATGCATCAGGCTTTCAAATTCAGGAAAAAAAAGCATAGTCAGTTTAAAGTGACTGAGGTATATTAGCAATAAGAATTGGCCAGATGAAGGAACATAAGGAAAAACGTGTTAGCCTTGAGGAGAGAAGGGTAGACATTTGGGGGAAAAAAATCTCATGACAGCAGATAAATGCAACAGGCTCCGTGAAGACGTTAAAACGAGGGACTAAATCAATAGCTATCAAATGGGATTTTTAAAGCATTCCTTGTCTATTCCCTCAAAATAACACAGGAGGGATTTTGCTTTTTCCTTAACAATGGGCTTTCATTGGTGAATGTCTCGCATTTGGGGGTTTTACCAGCTTGTATTTAAAGTTAAAAGCTATCTCATGTTCTGTGCCCCTATGCTTCATTGTTGCAGGTTACTTGAAATTTGTTCAGCATTCCTATCATTTGGCCACAGGGTAACCCTGAATAGCAAAATATGTTGAAAGATATGCTTTCATCCAATTAATTTCTGAATTTGTGAAAAGAAATGTGAAACTCTAACAGTGCAATTATTGCATCCTCTGCTTGGCTGTTTATTTTCCCTATGAACTGCTTCATTTTCTTTCCTTTTATCAAGTCAGTTTAAATCCTGTTGTCTAATCTTTTCTATCATTGATATACGTGTGCAAATATTCATTTCCATATTCATATAGACACATAACCAAAGAATTTATAAAAATGCTCTGTTATCTCTCAATGTTCCTTGCATTATAAGTATGGTCATCGTATAAAACTCATGAGCAAACCCATGTGGTAGGCAAAATTATAATTAGCAAGGGTACAAGACATACAAGCAAGCAAACATTTATTTTGCATTTTATTCTCAATCATTTAGCTTAAGACTTTTGGATGAATGTTAAAAGCAAGACCATCTGGTCATTCTGAAGTAGGATTGCCTACATCTTCTATCTGTATCTTTTCCTCTTCCATCTACATTCCTTCCTCTAGCTTCACGATTCCTAACTCTTCAATCCTTTTGTCTCACACCTTCTGCCTTCTCATTTGTGGGATTTGTCCAACCATCTGCAGTCAACCCACTCACCACCCCCTCACCTGTATCCACCTATTACTTGCCAGACTTTGTCCTGTCCCTCCTCTCTTCCAGCTTTCTCTCCCCTTCCACCCCCACGTTCAGTCAGAAGAAGAACCCATGTTCACCAGAGATGTTGCCTGACCCACTGAGTTACTCCAGCACTTTGTGTCTTTTTTTTTAGTAAACTAGTATCTGCAGTTCCTTGTTTCCACATTGTCTACACCCATCTTGCATTTAATCACTGTTTAATGCAGCAGGGACTTCACCAATTGATAACAGACATAACGTGGGATTAAATACTGTATGATTTCAGTTTGAAAGGAATTGTGACTTGCTTTTAACAGAAATGTAGTGCAAAACAATTTTAAGTCTTATTCAGTTCAATGAGTAGTTCCATTCTTAAATGACAACTCTTACAAGTGATAACAATAATGGTAGAATTGTAATCTAACAACAATGGAACAATATCAAGAGATTAAGAGTACAGGCCCTCGTAAGGGTTATGTTCTGTGAACCCTTACATCAGTCAGATGTTACAGGTCGGAATCACCATCCCCATCCCTTGCCTGAAATAACTCACTGAGCCTGAAGAAGGGCTTCGACCCGAAACATCGCCTGTCCATATTCTCCAGAGATGCTGCCTGGCCAGCTGAGCACTCCAGCACTTTGTGTTCGTCACTGAGTGTATGAACTGCCTCAGCGGTGTCCGACTGTATCTAGGGCACTTTTTTGGGCACTCGGCCTTCTGGGTAAGCACCGCCGCCATTGCCGGCTTGTTTCCGATATAAATTTGAGTGATCGTACAGTGTTGTGGAAATTACAAACTGCCTTGATTGCAGTAGGGACTGAGTGCAGAATTGTTTAAGTAAGTGTGGTTAAGTAGGTATTGCATAAGTCGGGGAATGTCTGGAGTTATAGGTACTGTGTCCGCAAAACTAAACCAGACAAAAGGTTTCATATATCATGATGGATGCCATCACTTCAATCTCACTCAGGAGGAGTATAATTGCTGCATGCTTTCTGCAGACATTATCCCATATCCTGCACACATGACCTACAAGCTCGGGTAAGATTTTGGTCCTAATCTCCCTACTCCAACCTCAAGCCTTGACTCCATCCAGACAATGACAGATTATTGAGCCACTGGAGTTAAAATATATCTCTGAACCTTCTGTTTATTCCCTCTCCTCAAGGAAGATCTTGACCATCACCACTTTGACAACAGCCTTATTTAATTCATGATCTTGAACTGATAATATATTTATATAACAATATCCATCCAAACCTGTACTCTCCCTACCCCATCCACTGAGCAGGGTTTTGCTCATCGCTTCCTCTCACTGATCAGCAACACTAAAGTCCTGGATCATTCCCACCCTCACAATGTCCAGGATGTCAAGACCTTTCCCTCTGGCCAGATTCTGTATTTCATTATTCAGTATTCACTCGCCTACTTTACATTAGTTTAGTTTGGAGATACAGTGTGGAAACAGGCCCTTTAGCCCACCGAGTCCGTACCGACCAGCGATCCCCGCACATTAACACTATCTTACACACACTAGGGACAATTTACATTTATATCACATCAATTAACCGACAAACCTGTATGTCCTTGGCTAGTGGGGGAAATCTGAAGATCTTGGAGAAAACCCCCACAGGTCACAGGGAGAACGTACAAACTCCGTACAGACAGCACCCCCAGTCAGGATCGAACCCGGGTCTCTGGCGCTGTAAAACAGCAATTCTACTGATGCGCCAGTACTGCTATGCAAAATGTGCATGAATTAGGTTTTTAGAAGCAAATGGGATCAGAAAGAGTGTGTAAGAAGGCTATCATTATGATGGTGAGCATCAGATAAGACCCCGAAGTTGTGACGGTCTGGTTCAACTTGACACATTGCCAGAGAGTAGGGACTTTCTAGCAGGGGCTACCCAAGACGGCTGTGGCAATCTAATATTTAACTTGAAAAGCTAAAGCACATCGAGGACTAGATGTTAGGTAAGTGCTTTCTTAAGCTGTTGCCAAGTTGAGTTCAGAGGAAAGTGAGAGAGAAAATCATAAAACAGAGTTGTCTTTGGTTTGTGGAAAGATGTATTTTGGGGGGATATTTAATACAAAGGAATGGGAGGGATAGTGGTTGAAGAAGTTGGTTAGATGGTTGATCTTTATGAGCAAGTGGTTGTTGGGCCTCTCACATTCATCGTTGCAGGGCACGGCTGATGAGACTCACTCTGCTGGATTAACCTCGAGTATTAACCTGTAGTATTAACCATAGTTTTTACATGTTAGTAACTGCAATTGATTTCAGTGAACTAATGACGTTGCAATATTCTAGGATTCAGTTCTGCATTCTAGATATTTTTAGATATCACTGTCCCAGAATTTAACTCCTACCATCGGGAAGAAGATACAGGAGCTTGAAAACTATAATGTCCAGGTTCAGGAGCAGCTTCTTCCCCACAACTATCAGGCTATTAAACACTACAACCTCCAAATAAGCACCAGACTACATATACTTGGGTATTGTTTTTGTCTTTGCACTATTATACACACACACACACACAACTTTCTGTTGTCGTTTATTATGGTGTTTACAGAGTACCTATTTTACATATCAGTTGTGCTGCTGCAAGTAAGAATTTCATTGCTCTGTTTCTGGGCATATGACAATAAAACCCTCTTGACTCTTGTTAACACCCTAGTTAAAACAATATACCAAAAAGAGGACAAAACATTCACATTGGTAGCAAACAGCCATCAAATAATAACATGTTTTCCCTTCACAGAATACACTAATTCAAGAAGTGGAAAATACAAGAAAACAGCTTGAAGAATATCACATGGACAAGGTATGACTGGTGCTTCAGGCATCAGTGTTGCTTACATCTATGTTTGTTTCTTGTTCTCTATGTGCCTTATCCTGTATTTGCCCTGTAGAAGCAGAGATCTAATAACAAACACCGACTGCCAGTGTAATGACAAATGGCAGTGTGGCTGAGAAAACGTCAGGGTAGGTGGTGGAGGCAGGTACGATCACAACATTAAAAAATACATTTGGACATGTATATGGAAATGAAAGGTTTAGAGGTATATATGACGATGATAGGCATAGATGGAATAGACAGTCAGATCCTTTTCCTGGTGTGGAAATGTCCAAGACTAGAGGACATAGCTTTAAGATAAGAGGAGCAAAGTTTAATGAAGATGTATGAGGTAAGTTTTCATTGTACAGAGGTTGGTGGGTGCCTAGAACATGCTGCCAGAGGTGGAGATGGTGGAGGCAGGTACAGGCATTTAAGCTTTTAGATAGGCATATGGAGTGGTATGGTTCATGTACAGACTGATGACATTAATTTACTGTTTAATGTTTAATGTTTTATTTCATTCCTAACTGTCACTGTATGTCATTGTCACTTGCGGGCGGAGCACCAAGGCAAATTCCTTGTATGTGAATACTTACATAGAAAAAAAAAAGTGCAGGAGTAGGCCATTCGGCCCTTCGAGCCTGCACCGCCATTCAATATGATCATGGCTGATCATCCAACTCAGTATCCCGTACCTGCCTTCTCTCCATACCCCCTGATCCCCTTAGCCACAAGGGCCACATCTAACTCCCTCTTAAATATAGCCAATGAACTGGCCTCAACTACCTTCTGTGGCAGAGAATTCCAGAGATTCACCACTCTCTGTGTGAAAAATGTTTTTCTCATCTCGGTCCTAAAAGACTTCCTCCTTATCCTTAAACTGTGACCCCTTGTTCTGGACTTCCCCAACATTGGGAATAATCTTCCTGCATCTAGCTGTCCAACCCCTTAAGAATTTTGTAAGTTTCTATAAGATCCCCCCCAATAAACTTAGCCAATAAACTTATTCATTCGTTCATTACCTTGATATCATGTTTGGAGCATACATTGTGGGCTGAATGGCCTGTTCCTGTGTTGTACTTTTCTGTGTTCTATGTTCCATATAGGCCAAATGCAGGCAAATAGGATTAGTTCAGGTAACATCTTGGTCACTTGGATGAGTTGGGCCAAAGGGCCTGTTTCTCTGCTGCATTGAATGCTATGTTATGAGATCTTTGGAAACCTATTGAGACATATTGCTTTAGTTTTCAAAGTAAAATAATACTTCTTGCATTCATTTGGAAGAATGAAATATTCTGGTGTTTTAGATGTACATCTTTTGTTACACAAGATGATTAAAACCCTGTTGTAAATGTTTACATTAATTGAATACTAAATCAATATAGTAATGCATGGCCCACTTTGAAAGCCAATAAATGTTTTGTGCTGACAGAGCTACTGCAGTCTAACAGCCAGGAATTGCTTTAGATTCTTAATTGTAGATTGGTTTGTAATTACATATTGACTGCACTGAGAACCAGCATTCCCCTTGCATATCCCTTTTACTTGGGCCTGATAACACAATTCGGACAAACATGGACATAGAGATCTTACTGGAATTCAATCTGGATGCCTGACCATGTTATGGAATCAATGCAAGGGAAATATCCCATGTTTCATACAGTTTATTACTGTGTTGTCTTATTCTCGCATTAACATAACAGCACCTGTGAATGTCCATTGAACTGCATAAATAATTTTCCCTGGGTGATCATGGTAATTGAAGTTTCGAGAAAGTAAAGTAAACATCAAGTAAAGTGTTTCTATATTATTATACATATCGATGTTCACTGACTTAATCTATATACTTTTAAAACTGTGTGTGTGGGTGTATGTCATTTTGCCTTTTTTTGCATTTGATTTTTGCCTTTGATTCGTTACTCCGCGAAAACCAGACGCAAAAACGCCGAGATTTTTACCATTTCGCTAGCGATTTTACTTTTACATTCACACATCCACTCCTTGGTCAATTATTTCCCCAGATTTTGAGTAAAATTGATCTCAAAACTCAAACAAAACTCAATTTTTAATATCTAAATGGCTCTTAACAGCTGCTGACGTCAGAATGCCCACATGCCGACCAATCCAAGCCGCATCTCTTCATTTAGCAGCCCGGCTCTCCTCCACTCCCCCCCCTCCCCCGCTCCAATTACGCTCGCGCAACGCCTCCCGCAGCTCCCACGCCCGCCCGCTCACTCCAACCCCCCCCTTCTCAAAATGCTCTGCAGATCGGGAGGTCACTGGAGGTCACAGCCGGTCACCGGAGGTCACCGGCTTGAACATGGCGGCAGCAGTTATTGTCGCGCGGGGCATAAAGGGCCTGTCCCACCAGCATGCGATTGCATGCGTCTAGCGCGACCAAACGTGGTCGCTTGAGGCGTACGGCCGCGCGGGTCCGGTCCCAATTCGAACCGCGGAGGCTTATGGAGTTGTGTGGGGCTGGTCCCGACATCATACTCACCAATCAGCTGGGCAGGAGGAGGGCCGACTGAATTTGGACGTCGCACGGTGTTGGGCGGTGACGTCATCACGCAACGGCACGCCGGGCGGTGACGTCATCGCGCAATGTCACGCGCTAGGCGTACGCCGTCAAGACGCTGCGTACGCCGTCGAGACGCTGCTTACGCCCTCAATGCGCCTGCGGGCCGACAGGCCATTGGCGCGCAGGATTTTCGGACAGTGCAAGATTTTTGGAGCACCGCGCGATGTCGGGACCAGCCCCGCACAACTCCATACGCCTCCGCCGATCGAAGTGGGACCGGCCCCGCGAGGCTGTTCCCCCCCCTCCCTGTCCCCCCCTCCCTGTTCCCCCCCTCCCTGTTCCCCCCCTCCCTGTTCCCCCCCTCCCTGTTCCCCCCCCTCTCTGTCCCCCCCCCTCTGTCCCCCCCCCTCTCTCCCCTCCCTCTCTCCTACCCCCCCTCCCTCTCCCTCTCCCCCTCACTCCCCCTCCCTCCCTCTCCCCCTCCCTCCCTCCCTCTCCCTAACCCCTCTCCCTCTCCCCCCCTCCCTCTCTCTCCCCCTCCCTCTCCCTCTCCCCCCCTTCTCTCTCTGCCCTCACTCTCTACCCCCCCTCCCTCTCTAGACGCGCCTGCGAGTTGGGGGCTATGCGTCAGTAGATAGGCTGAGTATGGGGTAAAAGGAGCAAATTAATAATATTAATATATTAACAAGGGGGGTAGTTAGCGTGTGTGTGGGGGGGTAGTTAGTATGTGTGTGTGGGGGGGTGGTTAATGTGTGTGACGCCGCATGCTGCCCCCCCCCTCAACCGCACGTTGGGGGAACAGACCCAACGGGTCTGCACTTGGTCTAGTATGACTTAAAAACCTTCTGATGTGTGATTCTCAGATTACTTTTTGGTGTGCTATTTTAATATCCCCATTTTCATTTTCGAAATATGGCCACCCCTATCAATCTCTGTTGTCTTTCTCAACATTTGCCGGCATTGTGACTGCACATTTAGCTTTATTTTTATTTTCAAGCACTAAAATAAAAACAAAAATGTCGGAAATACTCTGCAGGTTAGGCTGCATCAGTGGAGATGGAAACAGAGTTAATTGAATTGATTAATTAATAAAAATGATGAATGGCTGGGCTGATGTCGATTGGCAGAGCCAAGCTGTTTATTATCTCTCATGCTATTAATTTCTTCATAACCATTGTTTTTCATTTACTCTTATCTTTTAATTCCTCCTGTTTGTTGAACTGTTGGTTCCCTAGCACTTCTAGAAAGTTCTTTGTGCCGATAAATAACTTGCACGAGTGCGAGAGAATTTATTGAAAGTTTATTCATGAACGCAAAGATGAAGACAGACCAAAGTATTTGTTCAATTAGTCTGCTAATTCTTTCTTCTCCATTTTTAATTCTCCTGTTAATGACTGGATGTCCTGTCTCACACAGGAGAGGCTGGCGAACGAAATAGGGAAGTTAAGGACGGAAGTGGAGCAGCTGAAATTGAAGACGGGGGTGTTTGCAGATAGTGTCCATCCACGGTAATGCCATCAACATTTAGACCTTGGTCGCATGTCATTTTCTTGTCGGTTGATTTCCCTTTCTGATAAGCTTACACGAGCTGACGTACTCAACACAAGGTCTTCCTGTTTCCATTGTTAGCATTCACGCTACATTGTACTTAACACAGAACACTGAATGAGTTCCTCTGGTAACCAGAAGAAGCGGAAGATAGAAACAAACACAAAGGCCTCAGATTCATTACAACCCATTAACAGTTGCCAGTGCTACAGATTGCGAGTGCTGAAAGAAGAGAATTTAGGGCAGCACGGTGGTGCAGCGGTAGATTTGCTGCTTTATAGCGCCAGAGACCCGGGTTCGAACCTCACTACGAGTGCTATCTGTATGGAGTTTGTACATTCTCCCTGTGATCATGTGGGTTTTCTCCAGGTGCTCCAGTTTCCTCCCACGTCCCAAAGAAAGATGCAGGTTAATTGGCATCTGTAAATTGTCCCTAATGTGTAGGATAGAACTAGTGTGCAGGAGATTGCTGGTTGGCGTGGACTCGGTGGGCTGAAGGGATTGTTTCCATGCTGTATTTCTAAACTAAGCTGAACTAAACATAGAACGTAGAAAAGTACAGTAGAGAAGCAGGCCCCTCAGCCCACAATGTCTGCAAACATAATGCCAAGAAAAACTAATCTAATCTGCCTGCACACACACATTCCATATCCCTCCATTCCTCGCACATCCATGTGTAGCTAAAAGCCTCTTAAATGTCCTTATCCGTCCCAGCAGAGGATTCCAGGTTCCACCACTGTGTAAAAATAAAACTCACCCTACACATCTCCATTAAATGTTGCTCCTCTTACAGTTGAGTGTCTAGAATTCAGCTATCTCTTCAATGCTAGCTGGAAGCACAGAGACCCCGATTATTAGGATGTGTAGCCCCAATATCTCTGCTCATGACACAAGAGCAGAAGTTTCAATATCTTTGGAGAAAAGCAGAATGCACAAAGTTAAGAGGACATGGCAACTCAACAAGACTGCCACCTTATTTCAGAATTATTGCAATCCAACTCTGTGGAGTTAGAGTGATTGAGAATGAGGTCAGCAGCTGTTTGTATTCATCAGCCAGAAGCCAAATATCATTCTTGTGCATATGTTTGATGAGGTAAAAACAGATTTTCTTTTCCCCAAAAATAAACTTTATTCAGAATTAAAATATATACAAACGAAAAACTATCCAAAAAACCTCTTCAGGCATTCTCAGTCGACACATTAATTAGTTTCATACTCAGTAGTGTTTTCACCTGTTTTAAAACAAAACACCTTTGCCACTCATGTGGCCCCCCTGGGGTGATATCCCTTCTCTTGTTTGAGGGGTGTCCCCACTGGACTCTGCCCCTCAATCTTCAGCGCTGGAAGGACCCTAGACTGTGGCCCTACCCCACAGAGCCTTGTCGTTGGCTGCACGGATATGATGTAACTTCAATTTGGGAAAAGTAACCTGGTGCTTTCTTGTAGAGCTCATCTGGGCAGTGCAACAGATTTGCGGTACACTCTTAGTCCGGTGGTAGAGACACTGCCAGAGCTCTATGGATCGCCAGCAGTTCTACGACGAGCTCAGAAGGGGCGCTTCACCTCTCTGCGGGAGGAACCTACTAAGGTAAGAGATGGTCTCTTATGACTGGCTTTTCAGCAGATTAGTAGATCTCTGTGCAAAAATGTAACAAAATATATACAGGATTTAAGGATTTGGATCAATTAATGGAGAAAGCACATCCGGAAGAGTACAAATAATGATTTATTAAAGCAAAATACAAATACCGAAAAACTATCAATAAAGTGACAATACAAATTAACATGTCTTACGCCCCACTGCATATTCAAGTCTCCTGTCTGCACTGGCTGGCACTGGCAAACCCGGTGTTCCAAACACTCCCTGTGGGTGAGGTTCTCTCTCTCCCCGAAGGTGAAGCTCTTCTCTATCTCTCTCCCCCTCTAGGTGAAGATCTCCTCTAATGGTAGAGCATGCACATATAATAACTTAATCTCTGTGTGTCAGACTATGTGTCAAAACTGGCTCACCTCCTTGGTACCATGACAGAATGAGTTATGTGTCCTATCAGCTGCCGAACTAGGCTCGGAAGCCTCTAGGAAGGCAGAGCTTATCTTAGTGACCTCGCAGGTGGCCTCATGATTTTCTGGTCCCTTCGAGTTAGCCTAAGCATTCTTCGAAAACATCTACTTGTTTTCCTGAGCAGCGTTTGAAATGTGGTGCTGCTAATTTAGCTGACAACTCCACTTTAGCTGATATTAGTCTGTTTAACCGTTACATTACAGCAAGGTGTTATTTAAAGATGTGGACATTTCCTTCACGGAATTCTCAGGCTCAGACTGTTACTGGAATATCCAGCAATGACTAGGTCTAAAAACGTCACGTCATCTTGCTTAAATTAACAAACGTGTGCAGCAAAAGAGGTTGTGGTTGTTATAGTGAGATGTCTTTACCATTACACGGAGGATGCCATTGAAGCTCCACATCATAAAAAGTAGCTGTCTCCTCCTGCTGCAGAGTTTAGAAACTTGGAAAAATAGCTGCATGTGTAGGCCATTCGGCCCTTCGAGCCAGCACCACCATACAATATGATCATGGCTGATCATCGAAAATCAGTACCCCGTTCCGTTTTTTCCCCCCATATCCCTTGATTCCGTTAGCCCAAAGAGCGAAATCTAACTCTCTCTGTCAGCAACTTTGTTATAAAGGGGACAGATTTCTTGCATATCGGCATAATTATATCAAAGTAATGTGCAAGTAAGCGAGGTAAAATGCAGTATGGGATTAGGAAACTTGCAGCCGTTGAGGAGGTGGAGTTAATGGGCCAGTTAAACATATCAACATAATTATTGAGCCTATGTGATTAGTGCAGAAAAAATAAGTTTACATGTGCCAACAATGAGAATATTAAATTACGTACAATAATGTAGAAGATAGACACAAAAATGCTGGAGTAACTCAGCGGGACAGGCAGCATCTCTGAATAGAAGGAATGGGTGACGTTTCGGGTCGAGACCCTTCTTCAGACATCTCGTTACTGGACCCGCTGAGTTATCTCCAGCATTTTGTGTTTATCTTCAGTATAAACCAGCATCTGCAGTTCCTCCCTACACAACAATGCAGCGTAAGTGAGACTGTGTTGATACACTGGAGATGAAAAATTACACCAGGATGAGAGTTCTGGATGATGAAACAAGAGGAACATCATGTAAATGGTGTTCTTTCTATTTTTATTCTGAGATAAGTAAAATGCCAGAGAGTAGCTGACATCAAAGGGTAGCTGAGAAAAGTTCTGCATACAAGGAAGCCATTTTGCAGACTTGCATCTGCAAAATATATTGAGGTTCAATATTTAGCAGGTTGATGCCAGAATGTATGTCTTTTAAGAATCCAGTTGGGTAGGAGTATTATATTGAGTCAAGAAACAGCTAGTTTATAAATATAAAAACATTAAAAAAACAATGGACGTTGCAAGTCTGAAATAAGAGCAGAAATGCTGGAAATACTTAATAGGTCAGGCAGCATATATTTGAAGTGAAACGACAAATTTCGCATCAGTGATTTTTTTATCAGAGTTTGCTGAAAGGTCATCAACGAAAGATTAGCTTTCTGTAATGGTCTTTGACCTGCTATGGGTTTTAGAAGGTTAATTAGGTGAAATCCTCATTTCACTCTTTGCATTTGAAGGTTGTACAGTTGCTCCAGATCCATTTGTGCATCTTCAGGTTTTCCAGCCTGTGGGATTATGTGAAAATATGTTAGAAAGAAGCTCAAGGAATTGAGCATCACCAGGACAAGTGGATCAGGTGTGCATCCAGGGAGACCAAAATGCACGGAAGAGGTGCAAGCAAGACCTGTGATTAGCATGTCTTGTGTAATTTTAAAACTCGTGTACTCAGCCTACTTTTGAAGCATGTCCTGACTGGTGAAGTAGTTTCTGCATTAAGTCCAGAAGTCCATTTTGTTCTCGGTTGAGCCAATCTTTAGTTTAGCTTAGAGTTTAGAAATACAGCGTGGAAGCAGGCCCTTTGGCCCAATGAGTCCTCGCCGACCAATGATATCCCCTACACTAGTTCTAGGGACACTAGGGACATGTTGACAAAAGCCAATTAACCTACAAACCTGCATGTCATTGGAATGTGGGAGGAAACTGGACATCCAGAGAAAACCCACTCGGTCCCAGGGAGAACATACAAACTCCATACAGACAGCGCCCGTAGTCAGGATTGAACCCAGGTCTCTGGCGCTGTAAGACAACAACTCTACCGCTGTGCAAATGCGTCGTCCAACAACTTTCTCAAGTAACTATCATGTAACCATCTATACTAACACCATTTACCCACACTTGATCCATGATCTACATTGCCTTGACAATTTGAGTACTCGGATATTGTTATGGTACCTGCCAGAGGAGATAGTTGAGGCAGGTACTATAACAAAATTTAAAAGACATTTGGAGAGGCACATGGATAGGAAAGGTTTGGGGATTATGGGGCAAATGTAGGCAAGTGAGACTAGTGTAGATGGGGCATCATGGTCGGCATGGGCAAGTTGGGCCGAAGAGAGTGTTTCCATGCTGCACAACTCCATGATGGAGAGAAGTCATTCCAGTAGGAATATAGTTTCTGTGAATTTTTTTTTTTTTTCAGAGATGGTAAACAATATTATTTTGTACTGTGACCAAAGAAAAGCATAGAACATAGAAAAGTATAGCACAGGAACAGGCCCTTTGACCTACAATATCTGTGCTGAACATAATGCCAAAATAATTAATCTCATCTGTCTCCACATGATCAATTTCCCTCTACCTCCTGAATATACAAACACCTATCTGAAATCTTCTTAAACTCCACTAACGGCTTTCCTCCACCACCACCACACCGTATGTTGCAGGCACCCAAGCTTTTTTATCTCTGTAAAAACTTTGTGTGTTTCACCTTAAAGCTACACTGTCTCGTCCTTGGCATTTCCACTCTGGGAAAAAGGTTCTGACTGTCTACCCTCTCTATTTATCTCATAATTTGATATACTTCTCCCAGGCCTCCCCTTAGCTCTTGATGCTCCATAGAAAACAATCCAAGCTTGAAGAGCCGCTCCATAATAACTAATAACCTTTGATTCAAACAGCATCTGGGAAACCTCTTCTGCACCTCTCCAAAGCCTCCACATCCTTCCTGTAATGGGGCGACCAGAACTCTATGCAATACTCCAAATAGGGCCTGTGCTGAAAGCTGCATCATAACTTCCTGACTCTTATAATCAACACTCCAACCAATGAAGAAAGCATACCATACACCTTATTTACCATTCTATCTACTTGTGTTGCAACTTCCAGGGAGATATGGACTTGTACCCCAAGATCACTCTGTACATTAATGCTGTTAATGGCCTTGGAATTAATTGTATATTTTCTACTTGCATTCGACCTCCCAAAGTGCAACACCTTACAGGTGCTCAGATTAAAGTCCATCTGTCACTTCTCCGTCCGTTTCTCTAGTTGATCTTTATCCTGTGTATACTTTGACAACCTATCATGGAAGACTTCATCAATTGTCGTACTAGAATTCACATAGACAACATTCACTACCTCATTCACTACCTCATTGATCACCTTTGTCACCTCCTCAAAATACATGATCAAGTTAGTAAGACATGAACTGCCACTGACAAAGCCAAGCTTTTTGTCCCCTAATTAGCCCATTAGAAACATAGAAACATAGAAAATAGGTGCAGGAGTAGGCCCTTCGAGCCTGCACCACCATTCGATATGATCATGGCTGATCATCCAACTCAGTATCCCATCCCTGCCTTCTCTCCATACCCCCTGATCCCTTTAGCCACAAGGGCCACATCTAACTCCCTCTTAAATATAGCCAATGAACTGGCCTCAACTACCTTCTGTGGCAGAGAATTCCACAGATTCACCACTCTCTGTGTAAAAAATGATTTCCTCATCTCGGTCCTAAAAGTCTTCCCTCTTATCCTTAAACTGTGACCCCTAGTTCTGGACTTCCCCAACATCGGGAATAATCTTCCTGCATCTAGCCTGTCCAACCCCTTAAGAATTGTGTACGTTTCTATAAGATCCCCCCTCAGTCTTCTGAATTCCAACGTGTACAAGCCGAGTCTATCCAGTCTTTCCTCATATGAAAGTCCTGCCATCCCAGGAACCAGTCTGGTGAACCTTCTCTGTACTCCCTCTATGGCAAGAATGTCTTTCCTCAGATTAGGAGACAAAAACTGTACGCAATACTCCAGGTGTGGTCTCACCAAGACCCTGTACAACTGCAGTAGAACCTCCCTGCTCTTATACTCAAATCCTTTTGCTATGAATGCTAACATACCATTTGCTTTCTTCACTGCCTGCTGCACCTGCATTCCTACTTTCAATGACTGGTGTACCATGACACCCAGGTCTCGTTGCATCTCCCCTTTTCCTAATCGGCCACCATTCAGATAATAGTCTACTTTCCTGTTTTTGCCACCAAAGTGGATAACCTCACATTTATCCACGTTGTACTGCATCTGCCATGCCTTTGCCCACTCACCCAACCTATCCAAGTCACCTTGCAGCCTCCTAGCATCCTCTTCACAGCTAACACTGCCCCCCAGCTTCGTGTCATCCGCAAACTTGGAGATGTTGCATTCAATTCCCTCATCCAGTTCATTAATATATATTGTAAATAGCTGGGGTCCCAGCACTGAGCCTTGCGGTACCCCACTAGTCACTGCCTGCCATTCTGAAAAGGACCTGTTTACTCCTACTCTTTGCTTCCTGTCTGCCAGCCAGTTCTCTATCCACATCAATACTGAACCCCCAATACCATGTGCTTTAAGTTTGTATGCTAATCTCTTATGTGGGACATTGTCGAAAGCCTTCTGAAAGTCCAGATATAACACATCCACTGGTTCTCCCTTATCCACTCTACTAGTTACATCCTCGAAAAATTCTATAAGATTCGTCAGACATGATTTACCTTTCATAAATCCATGCTGACTTTGTCCAATGAACTCACCACTTTCCAAATGTGCTGCTATCCCATCTTTAATAACTGACTCCAGAATTTTCCCCACCACCGATGTTAGACTAACTGGTCTGTAATTCCCCGTTTTCTCTCTCCCTCCCTTTTTAAAAAGTGGGGTTACATTAGCTACCCTCCAGTCCTCAGGAACTACTCCAGAATCTAAAGAGTTTTGAAAAATTATCACTAATGCATCCACTATTTCTGCGGCTACTTCCATAAGTACATTGGGATGCAACTTATCCGGCCCTGAGGATTTATCGGCCTTTAATCCATTCAATTTACCTAACACCACTTCCCGGCTAACCTGGATTTCACTCAGTTCCTCCATCTCATTTAAACCCCAGTCCCTTGCTATTTCCGGCAGATTATTTATGTCTTCCTTAGTGAAGACAGAACCAAAGTAATTATTCAATTGGTCTGCCATGTCCTTGTTCCCCATGATCAATTCGCCTGTTTCTGACTGCAAGGGACCTACATTTGTTTTAACTAATCTTTTCCTTTTGATATATCTATAAAAACTTTTGCAGTCAGTTTTTATGTTCCCTGCCAGTTTTCTTTCATAATCTATTTTCCCTTTCCTAATTAAGCCTTTTGTCCTCCTCTGCTGGACTCTGAATTTCTCCCAGTCCTCTGGTAGGCTGCTTGTTCTGGCTAATTTGTAGGCTTCCTCTTTTGTTTTGATACTATCCCTGATTTCCCTTGTTATCCACGGATGCACTACCTTCCCTGATTTATTCTTTTGCCAAACTGGGATGAACACTTGTTGTAGTTCATCCATGCAGTTTTTAAATGCCTTCCATTGCATATCCACCGTCAACCCTTTAAGAATCATTGGCCAGTCTATCTTGGCCAATTCACGTCTCATACCCTCAAAGTCACCTTTCTTTAAGTTCAGGAACTTTGTTTCTGAATTAACAATGTCACTCTCCATCCTAATGAAGAACTCAACCATATTATGGTCACTCTTGCCCAAGGGGCCACCTCCCATTTCCTCCCATTCTCTTCCAAATGGGAGGAAATCTTATCCTGAAGAATCGTCTGCAATATTTTCCCTCCTACTGACATGAGTCGCCAGCCTATATCTCCCACGATTCTCTCTACATCTTAAACAAAGGACCAATATTGGCTACTCTCCGGTCTTCTACGACCTTGTCAGCCACTAGAGAAGATGCAAAGATCTTCACCTAGGCTCCTGCAAATCCCTCTCTATCCTCTCATAATAACCTTGGAGAGATCCCATCTGTTACTGGGGATTTATCAACCTTATGTATGATGTTTGAAAACTCTGTCTTTGAAGAAACTTCCTAAAGAAATACATCTTCATTCTGGTAACTCTGCGCTGGAATAGCTGCATCATTTATTACTATCTTGATCTCAGGGAAACCTGCACATCTAAGTGGCAGATTGGCATATGGTTATATCAGTACCGAATCTGACGGTCTGACAAGAGACGCAGATTTTGATTTTACAGATATGTATTTCTATGTATTTTGAGAACAAAATCCTACATCAAGAGAGAATGCTGTAAGAGCAGAACTATAATGGAGACTTTACTTATTCTTAATTTCATGCATTTGGCTGACCAATCTGAGTGATGTGTGATGAGTTAAGTGTCTCTGGTGTGGATCACCTTGAATGTAGCTATCTGTAATCTACAAATGATGAATTGGTACAAATAAACAGGACACTATGTCACCAGTAAATGGCCACGAATGCCTTGGTGGCATATGTTCTGCTATGAATAAAGAATGTAGCATTTATATCAGCCGTTAAAGTTTAATTAGTTTTAGCCTTTTCCTTATTTGGTATTCAGTCTGACTATGAAAGGAGCCATTAAGCAATTCCTTGAGTATTTATCCTCAAGGATTATGTTAGTAATTGACAGCTTTTGCTGCGACAATTATAAACCGTTGCTTAAATTTCTTTCTGCAAATTTATAATGAACTTTTATTTCAGGTGCTCCATTTTATTTTTCTAGCTATAAATATTTGAGGAAGATGGGTTTTGGCAGGCAGAATGCTAATATGGTGGTGTCTTGTATAAGTATTTACCTTAAGGATAAAATCTAGCTTTAACATTGTTTTGTATAGTATGTGGAATACTGAAACAGGTCAAGTTGCATAGCCTGTCAATTTTAACCCCTTCCGAGTGTAAACAAATTACCAGTGTATGTTGTATTCTAATGAAAAGAATAATGCTTCTCCCAAAGGAGGACATAAAGTGCTGAAGCAACTCAGCGGGTCAGGCAGCATCTCTGGAGAACATGGATAGGTGACGTTTCGGGTTGGGACCCTTCTTCAGCCTCGTGTAAGGGGAGGGGGGGGGAGAGAAAGCAGGGAAAGAGCAGAGGCAGGACAAAGGGTGGCAGGTAATAGGTGCACACAGGTGAAGGGGAGTGCTGATAGGCAGATGGTTGGAACAAAGGCCAGATATTAAAACAGGTATGAGATAAAAGGATTGAAGAGCTGCGAATTGTGTTTCTCCCCATACTGTACTAACGACATCTTGTACCAAATAGCAGCCTAATGATTTTCCACTTGTGCTATTGCCTCAACACCATCTTTTTGAGTGTAGGAAGGAACTTCAGATCCTGGTTTGCACCGAAGATAGACACAAAATGCTGCAGTAACTCAGCAGGACAGGCTCTGGATAGAAGAAATGAGTGATGTTTCGGGTTGAGACCCTTCTTCAGACTGTCCGAAGAAGGGTCTCGACCCGATAGAAGTCACCCATTCCTTCTATCCAGTCTAGCATCTCTTTGACACAGATCTCAAAAAGTAGTTAAAATTTGATCTCATCTCATTCACCATCATCTTGAGTTTTATATTTCTAAACTCTTGCCATTAAACTCAGTACTTCATGAGATTTTTTTATAGCTTTGTTCATCTGAGATGTTGCTTTTAACATAATGAGAGCATGAATTGCCTAAACCATATGTCTTCTGCGCTGCCCAATCTTTTATAAATTTAAATATAACCATAACAGCACGGAAACAGGCCATCTCGGCCCTTCAAGTCCGTGCCGAACATTTAATTTTTTATTTTTTTTTTATTTTTTTTTATTAAAAATAAAATACTTCCCCCTAGACCCATCTACCTGCACTCAGACCATAACCCTCCATTCCTTTCCCGTCCATATACCCATCCAATCTATTTTTAAAGGATAACATCGAACCTGCCTCCACCACTTCCACTGGAAGCTCATTCCACACAGCTACCACTCTCTGAGTAAAGACGTTCCCCCTAATGTTCCCCCTAAACTTCTGTCCCTTATTTCTCAAGTCATGTCCCCTTGTTTGAATCTTCCCTACTCTCAATGGGAAAAGCTTATCCACGTCCACTCTGTCTAACCCGCTCATAATTTTAAAGACCTCTATCAAGTCCCCTCTTAACCTTCTGCGCTCCAAAGAATAAAGACCTAACTTGTTCAACCTTTCTCTGTAACTTAGTTGCTGAAACCCAGGCAACATTCTAGTAAATCTCCTCTGTACTCTCTCTATTTTGTTGACATCCTTCGTATAATTAGGCGACCAAAATTGTACTTCATACTCCAGAATTGGCCTCACCAATGCCTTGTACAATTTTAACATTACATCCCAACTTCTATATTCAATGCTCTGATTTATAAAGGCCAGCACACCAAAAGCTTTCTTTACCACCCTATCTACATGAGATTCCACCTTCAGGGAACTATGCACAGTTATTCCTAGATCCCTCTGTTCAACTGCATTCCTCAATTCGCTACCATTTACCGTGTACGTCCTATTTTGATTTGTCCTGCCGAGATGTAGCACCTCACATTTGTCAGCATTAAACTCCATCTGCCATCTTTCAGCCCACTCTTCCAAATGGCCTAAATCTCTCTGTAGACTTTGAAAATCTACTTCATTATCCACAACACCACCTATCTTAGTATCATCTGCATACTTACTAATCCAATTTTCCACACCTTCATCCAGATCATTGATGTACATGACAAACAACAGTGGACCCAACACAGACCCCTGAGGCACCCCACTAGTCACCGGCCTCCAACCAGACAAACAGCCATCCACCATTACTCTCTGGCATCTCCCATTCAGCCACTGTTGAATCCATCTTGCTACTCCACCATTAATACCCAACAATTGAATCTTCTTAACCAACCTTCCATGAGGAACCTTGTCAAAGGCCTTACTGAAGTCCATATAGACAACATCCACTGCTTTACCCTCATCAATTTCCCTAGTAACCTCTTCGAAAAATTCAAGAAGATTAGTCAAGCATGACCTTCCAGGCACAAATCCATGTTGACTGTTCCTAATCAGACCCTGCTTATCCAGATGCTTATATATATTATCTTTAAGTATCCTTTCCATTAATTTGCCCACCACTGACGTCAAACTAACAGGTCTATAATTGCTAGGTTTACTCTTCGAACCCTTTTTAAACAACGGAACAACATGCGCAGTACGCCAATCCTCCGGCACTATTCCCGTTTCTAATGACATTTGAAATATTTCTGTCATAGCCCCTGCTATTTCTACACTAACTTCCCTCAATGTCCTAGGGAATATCCTGTCAGGACCTGGAGACTTATCCGTTTTCATATTTTTCAAAAGTGTCCGCACCTCCTCTTCTTTGAATCTCACAGTTTCCATTGCTACTCTGCTCGTTTCCCTTACCTCACATAATTCCATATCCTTCTCCTTCGTGAATACCGAAGAAAAGAAATTGTTCAATATCTCCCCCATCTCTTTTGGCTCTGCAGATAGCTGTCCACTCTGACTCTCTAATGGACCGATTTTATTCCTTGTTATCCTTTTGCTATTAATATAGCTGTAGAAACCCTTTGGATTTACTTTCACCTTACTTGCCAAAGCAACCTCATATCTTCTTTTAGCTTTTCTAATTTCTTTCTTAATATTCTTTTTACATTCTTTATACTCCTCAAGCACCTCATTTACTCCATGCTGCCTATAATTATTGTAGATCTCTCTCTTTTTCCGAACCAAGTGTCCAATTTCCCTTGAAAACCATGGCTCTTTCCATTTTTTACTATTTCCTTTCAACCGAACAGGGACATAAAGATTCTGTACTCTTAAAATTTCACCCTTAATTTGCTTTTAAGCCAAGTACCCCCCATGTCATTCTACTGATTTTGCAATATTTCAAAGGAGGTACTTGAAGATCTGCAGAATCATTATAGTCATTTTCATGTTATCTGTAAATGTGAAGAGCACTCCTGCATTTTCTCCTAACATCAAGACCAAAGCAAGGTCTTTGCATACAGAAAAGCAATCGTATCTACTGCAATTTCACATAGCAGCCAGTCAGGTTGAATATATAACTTCAAAACTGCGTAACCAAGATGGAACATAGAAATAATTTAGAACAGTGCAGCACAAGAACTACAGTATGTTTGTGCTGAACATGATGCCAAGTTAAACTGATCTCATCTGCCTGTACATGATCCATAATCCTCTATTCCCTGCACTTCCATGTGCCTATGTAAAAGCCTCTTTGACACCACTATCATATCTGCCACCACCCCTGGCAATGCGTTCCAGGCTCCCACTACTCTCTGTAAATAAAAAACTTGCTAAGGACATCTCCATTAATCTTACCTCCTCTCACCTTATAGCTCTGCCCTCTGCTCTCCAAGTGTTGGACATTTCCACCCTGGGAAAAAGGTTCTGATTTCTACCCTAAACAGTATATGCCTCATCATTTGATATATTTCCACAAGTCTCCCCTCAAACTGGTTATCATATTAACCAATGATGTGCACCAAGTAAATTACACGACACGGTGGCGCCTTACATTAGGAATATTACAACATTTTGAGAATTTAAAAATCAAGCCTGTAATTTATCCCATCAGATAATTTGTTACCTAATTCACTTTCATATCTTCAGTATTAAAAAAGTCATGGTCATTTTCATACTCGGAAATTAGCATCTTGTTCCCTATTGCTTTTCCATTAACCTAACACAAAAGCTGTGATCGAGGACAGTCAAAAGCCCATAACTTTCTTAAAAATTCATATTCATCAGTTTCATCAAATCAATTAAATTCATCTAAATTCAATTACTAGATCTGAACATCTATCCATTTCTTAAGAAAAGGCTAAAAAATTTAAATAGCCTAAGTATCCACATAACAAATAACAAACTGATCCCATTCACACAAGAATGCACAATATAACATGATTTTTGTCATGAACTTATATGCCAAATGGAAGGAATGTTTAATTCCCATAAATTAATCCAGAAACATCCACTCTCAAGATAATCAAAATCATTATTTTTTGCACAATACATCTGACTAAAACTGTACTGTGGATATTTAGTATGAAAATATTGATCATGGATAGACAATAACACAAAATATAGATGATTTAGATGTTCTTATGACATGATTGTGCAAAAAATAATGAATTTGATTGTCTTGAGAGTGGATGTTTCTGGAATGTGATTGATTGGAATGTTGCCGTTGCCATAAATTTTTAGCCCATATCATAGAAACATAGAAAATAGGTACAGGAGGAGGCCATTCGGCCCTTCGAGCCAGCACCACCATTCATTGTGATCATGGCTGATCGTCCCCAATCAATAACCCGTGCCTGCCTTCTCCCCATATCCCTTGATTCCACTAGCCCCTAGAGCTCTATCTAACTCTCTCTTAAATCTATCCAGTGATTTGGCCTCCACTGCCCTCTGTGGCAGGGAATTCCACAAATTCACAACTCTCTGGGTGAAAACGTTTTTTTCTCACCTCAGTCTTAAATGGCCTCCCCTTTATTCTAAGATTGCGGCCTCTGGTTCTGGACTCACCCAAGATTGGGAACATTTTTCCTGCATCTAGCTTGTCCAGTCCTTTTATAATTTTATATGTTTCTATAAAATCCCCCATCATCCTTCTAAACTCGTGAATACAAGCCTAGTCTTTTCAATCTTTTCTCATATGACAGTCCCGCCATCCCAGGGATCAATCTCGTGAACCTACGCTGCACTGCCTCAATCACAATGATGTCCTTCCTCAAATTAGGAGACCAAAATTGTACACAATACTCCAGATGTGGTCTTACCAGAGCCCTATACAACTGCAGAAGAACCTCTTTACTCCAATATTGAAATCCTCTTGTTATGAAGGCCAAAATTCCATCAGCTTTCTTCACTGCCTGCTGTACCTGCATGCCAACAAGGACACCCAGGTCTCGCTGCACCCCCCCCTTACCTAACCTAACCCTATTGAGATAATAATCTGCCCCCTTGTTTTTGCCATCAAATTGGATAACCTTACATTTATCTATATTATACTGCATCTGCCATGCATCTGCCCACTCACTCAACCTGTCCAGGTCACCCTGCAACCTCCTAACATCCTCTTCACAGTTCACACTGCCACCCAGCTTTGTGTCATCTGCAAACTTGCTAGTGTTGCTCCTAATTCCCTCTTCCAAATCATTAATATATATGGTAAACAGTTGCGGCCCCAACACCGAGCCTTGCGGCACTCCACTCGCCACTGCCTGCCATTCTGAAAAGGACCCGTTCACTCCTACTCTTTGCTTCCTGTCTGCCAACCAATTTTCTATCCATGCCAACACCCTACCCCCAATGCCATGTGCTCTAATTTTTGTCACCAGTCTCCCGTGCAGGACCTTATCAAAGGCTTTCTGAAAGTTTAGATACACTACATCCACTGGCTCCCCTTCGTCCATTTTACTTGTCACATCCTCAAAAAATTCCAGAAGAGTAGTCAAGCATGATTTCCCTTTCATAAATCCATGTTGACTTGGACTAATCCTTTTACTGCTATCCAAATGCCCCATTATTGCCTCTTTAATAATTGACTCCAGCATCTTTCCCACCACCGAAGTCAGGCTAACTGGTCTGTTATTCCCCGTTTTCTCTCTCGATGCTTTCTTGAAAAGTGGGATAACATTAGCTATCCTCCAATCCACAGGAACTGATCCTGAATCTATTGAACATTGGAAACTGATCACCAATGCATCCACTATTTCTAGAGCCACCTCCTTGAGGACCCTGGGATGCAGACCATTAGGCCCAGGGGACTTATCATCCTTCAGTCCCATTAGCCTATCCAATACTATTTCTCGCCTAATGAAAATTTATTTCAGCCCCTCTACCCCCTTAGATCCTCTGTCCTCCAGTACATTGTTTGTGTCTTCCCTAGTGAAGACAGATCCGAAGTACCTGTTCAACTCTTCTGCCATTTCCTTGTTACCCATAATAATTTCACCCGTGTCTGCCTTCAAGGGACCCACATTTGACTTTGCCACTCTTTTTCCCTTAACATATCTAAAGAAGCTTTTACTGTCCTTCTTTATATTCCTGGCCAGGTTCCCCTCGTACTTCATCTTTTCAGCCCGTATTGCCCGTTTTGTTTCCTTCTGTTGTCCTATGAAAGTTTCCCAATCCTCTGGCTTCCGGCTACTCTTTGCTGTGATATACATCTTTTCTTTTAGTTTTATTCCAACCCTAACTTCTCTTGTCAGCCACGGTTGCCTCCTACTCCCCTTAGAATCTTTCTTCCTTTTTGGAATGAAATGATCCTGCGTCTTCTGAATTATGCCCAAAAATACCTGCCATTGCCATTCCTGCTAGGATCCCTTTCCAGTCTACCTTGGCCAGCTCCTCTCTCATGCGTTCATAGTCCCCTTTGTTCAACAGCATCACTGCCACTTCCGATTTAACCTTCTCCTTCTCAAATTGCAGATTAAAACTAATCATATTATGATCACTACCTCCAAGCGGATCCTTTACCTCAAGTTCTCTTATCAAATCTGGTTCATTAGACAACACTAAATCCAGAATTGCCTTTTCTCTGGTCGGCTCCATTACAAGCTGCTCTAAGAATCCATCTGGGAGGCACTCTACAAACTCTCTTTCTTGAGGTCCTGAACCAACCTGATTTTCCCAGTCGACCTGCATATTGAAATCCCCCATCACCACAGTGGCATTACCTTTGTTACATGCTAGTTTTAACTCCTGCTGCAACTTACACCCTACATCCGGGCTACTATTTGAGGGTCTGTAAATAACACCAATTAGTGTCTTCTTGCCTTTACAATTCCTCAACTCAATCCACAGTGACTCTGCCTCATCAGTCCCTATGTCTTCCTTCGCAAGGGACTGAATTCCATCCCTCACCAGCAGAGCTACCCCCCCTCCTCTGCCCACCTGCCTGTCCTCTCTATAGGATGTATAACCCTGAATATTAAGTTCCCAGCCCGATCCTCCTGCAGCCACGTCTCAGTAATCCCCACAATGTCATATCTACCAACCTCTAACTGAGCCTCAAGCTCATCTACTTTACTTCTTATACTTCGCGCATTCATATACAATACTTTTAATTCCTTACGCATCTCACCTTTCACGTCGATCCCTATTACACTGGCCATACTCTCCTATCCCTTTGTGAGCTTTCTTTCCCGTTAATTCTGGGGTCATTAACTATCCCTTTATTCTCTTTCCCTTTAACTCCGTCCTTGACTATCCCATATCGACAGGCAAGTCATGGCCGATTCATATGGGGCCTAAATAACATTTTTCCCATCAAAAGATTAAAATGATGCCACACCAAAAAGCAAGATAATATGTTAAAATAAACGATATACCTTTTGTTTTGTCCTGATATTGCGATCCGTGATGTTGAAGGCGTGGAAGACGTCAGAAGTCGCGTTTAACTTCAATTCAGCGGTTAAATTGTCCAGCAAATTAAAAATAAATCAACCGGGAGCAGAAGCCCGAACGATTTTTCTTCATCAGCTAGCAGCCCGAGGAAATCCCTCTCTGACAACCAATACAAACCTGCATTTTAATCCCGCCCCCCTCCCCAAAGCCTCCGGAATTGCACGCACAGGCAGTGGCAAATCTGTAGCGCCGCTGATGGTAGGTTTTGTAACAATGCTACTTACAGCACCAGAGACCCCAGTTCCATCCTAATTATGGGTGCCGTCTGCATGGAGTTCTCAACGTTCTACCCCGTTCTCCTTGTGACCGTATGGCTTTTCTCTGGTTGCTGCAGTTTCCTCCAACATTCTAAGGACATACAGGTTTGTAGGTTAATTGGCTTCGGTTAAAGTCGTAAATTGCCCTTAGTGTGTAGGATAGTGCTAGTGTGTGGGGATTACTGATCGTCATGGACTCGGTGAGTAAAGGGCCTGTTTCCACGCTGTATCTCTAAACTAAACTAAAGTTATTTAGTGACCTGTCCCTTTTTTTGTCCCCTCTAGATTCAAACTCTAAATGAACAGGAATGGGAATGCGCTCAACCAGCGAATGTTCTGACAAGCACTCCGCACGCTTTTGAAAGTGACCCAGAAATGTCTGACATCGATGATGAGGATGCAGAGACGATGTTTAGCTCGGCCGATCTGTTTTCACCCAGTGGGCATTCTGATGCTCAGACGCTGGCCATGATGTTGCAGGAACAACTGGATGCCATCAACAAAGAAATCAGGTAGCGGGAAACATTGTGCTTCGAAGCCTCTTCAGACCTATCTGGGGATTCTGTTATAACTTAAGCAAGCCGACCAATGGCTTGCTTACTATAACAAATTTCCAGCATTAACATTAGGGTGGCACAGTGGTGCAGCGGTAAAGTTGCTACCTCACAGCGCCAGATACCCGGGTTCAATCCTGACCACGGGATCTGTCTATACAGAGTTTGTATGTTGTCCCTGTGACCGCCTGGGTTTTCACGGGGTGCTCCGATTTCCTTCCACATTCCAAAGACGTGCAGGTTTGTAGATTAATTGGCCTCTGTAAATTGTCCCTCGTGTGTAGGACAGAACTGGTGTATGCGTGATCGATGGTCGGCGTGGACTCGGTGGGCCGAAGGGCCTGTTTCCACGCTGTATCTCTAAACTACACTAAATTTCTTTTAATGTGCTTTGTAACTAGTTTGTCTATTATAACTTATTACAATTTACATAAAGTTGCTCTTGCAATAATTAAAGCAAGATCTTACTTTCATTCTAATATTTAACTATAATCAGTTTGTGTGTATATAGTATATAGCCGCGTTGTGTTTTTTTGTTAAGTAACTATGTAGTACGTGAAGAATCATTCAGCTGCTAAGATTAATGTGACCAAGTCTGTTCCATGCCAGGATGATCCAGGAGGAGAAGGAGTCCACTGAGCAACGTGCTGAGGAGATTGAGTGCCGTGTGGGGAGTGGGAGCATGGACGGACTGAACTTAACGCGCATCTGGACAGGGACCTCCATTCCAACGTCTCTCACTGCCCTGTCTCTCACCAGTTCTTCTCCGCCTGCCAGTGGGCGCTCCACACCTAAGCTCACTCCTCGCAGTTCCTCCCATGACTTGGACCGTATGGGCATCATGACACTGGTGAGTGTCACACTGAATGGGAAAAGGGGACCTGGTTTTTTTTTTGGATGGGTGTAAAAACAAACGAACTTGCTCTTAAACTGGGCTGAACTGGAGTTGAATATGATCCCGGTGCTCACAAACATTAACTTGGTACTTTGCAGGAGTTGTTTAGTTTAGTTTGAGTTTAGTTTAATTTAGTTTAGTGTAGAGATACAGCATGGAAACAGGCCCTTTGGCCCACCGAGTCCACACCGCCCAGCGATCACCCATACACTGGTTCTGTCCTACACACTAAGGACAATTTACAGAGGCCAAATAACCTACAAACCTGCACATCTTTGGAATGTGGGAGGAAATCGGAGCACCCGGAGAAAACCCACGCAGATAATGGGGAGAACATACAAACTCCATACAGACTACCCTACACACTAGGGGCAATTTACAATTAAACCAAGCCAATTAACCTACAAACTTATCAGTCTTGGGAGTGTGGGAGGAAACGGGAGGACCCGGAGAAAATCCACGCAGGTCATGGGGTGAACGTACAAACTCAGTACAGACAGCGCCCATTGACAGGATCGAACCCGGGTCTATGGCTCTGTAAGGCAGCCACTCTACCGCTGTGCTACCATTCTGCCAAATCAATAACTCAAGTGTTATAGAAGGCATTTTCACATTTCAGATTAACTTTTGAAATGGGAAGTAGAAAATGGTTAACCCTTTTTTCCCTTTGGATTTGGAACCCAGCAATTTAATTTCACAAGGGGGGACTCCCCGTGAAGAAATCAAGTTGCTGGGTAACCAAATCCAATAAAAAATAAGCAAATAACTTCCTACTTTCAATTTTGAAGGTTAATCAGAATTGAGAAAACATGTTTATCGTATTCACAGAAATTGATGCAGTCATACAAGGAAGCTACCAGATTGCACTGATGTACACGTTTCCATACAATTTGTGGATCATTTTTCATCTGTTAAATAAGCATAGTCATACAGCGTGGAAACAGACCCTTAAGCCCAACTTGCCCACACCGACCGACATGTCCCGTCGACTGTATATTAGTCCCACCTGCCTGCGTTTGGCCCATGTACCTGTCTAAATGTTTCTTAAATGTTGCGATAGTACCAGCCTCAACTATCCCCTCTGGGAGCTCGATCCATACACCCACCACCCTTTGTGTGAAAAGGTTACCCCTCAGATTCCTATTTAATCTTTCTCCCCTCATCTTAAACCTATGTCCTCTGTTCCTCGATTCCCCTAATCTGGGCAAGAGACTCTGTGCGCCTAAAGCACCTCAATCTAAATATTTTCAATTGTGTAATTTTAAAAGGTAATCCAACTGTTAGAGGTCCACATGAAGCCAAAAGACGGTTCATTGTAGCTGAACCTCACATTTGTTCATTGATGAGCAACAAATGTTATACCTGTTTCACATGCTCTGCTACTAAATCCAGAGTAGGTTAGTTTATCCTGCCCATGATTAGATGTGTCCAATGCAATTTTCTTCCTGATATGATGAACACTCACTGCTAGTAAAAGAAAAACATGTAAAAGTACTCCAACTGCATCACAGAAGCAACTTGTCAATAATTTTAAATCAAAAGCCAGACGCTTAAAACACTTGCTTTAAGGTTCAGAACTTCCCTTTCGTACCCAACGTTTTATATTCCAGAGGTCAACAACTGAAACATTCAGCAATCACGATTGATTTGAGCACCATTGAGCAACTTTACAGGTTGAAAAATGTCTGACTGAGGTGATTTTGATGTATCCACTATAATTGATTTCCTGAGCACTGTGGCACTTTGTGACATTATTTCCAACCTGCTTGCTCAGGTTATGGAGCTATTGTGCTAAATGAGCCGATGTTCTCGTGCGATTTGTCTCCCTGCCCCTATTGATTGTCTTTCTCTCTTTCCCGCAACCGATGTTCAGCCTAGTGACTTAAGGAAGCACCGTCGGAAGGTAAATAGAACATGAATATTAGCAGTGATATTTTTTAAATTGATACCTTCATGATTTACTTCTACTTTGCTACACTCATTTCCCAGTTATCTCTGCTGTGTTGATGTTTTTGCAGAAATCCCCAGTAACTTGTAGATTACCCAAGTGTTGATGAATGAAAGACAATGCTGGATTCCCATCCTCAACCAGCACCATACATTCTCAGAGGCAATAGCCAGTAATTACACATGAGATCCCGAGCTGATGTTTCTGCCTTTGCTCAGCCTGGAGATCCTACTGCCAGTTGCAGTATCCCATGGCGACGCTGGCTAAGATGAGTGATCTCAGGTCAGTCGACAGATAATAAATATGAATTTGCCCAGTCTCTCTTCCTAACCAGGTGAAGCTAACTGCTTATGCTAAACTTAGGAAGGGAATTCTCCCATCTCGCACTCGCCTTATTTTGTTTTGGTTTGGTGCCATCCTTTTCTTTAGACCTCCCTAGATGAAAAGCAATAGTCTTTGTTTAATTTAGTATAGAGATACAACGTGGAAAAATGCCCTTCTGGACCATCGGGTCCGCACCAATCAGCGATCCCTGCACACTAACTCTATCCTACACATTAGGGACAGTTTTTACACTTTTACCACTCTAATCAACCTACAAACTTGTATGTCTTTGGAGTGTGGGAGAAAACAGCAGCTCCCAGAGAAAACCCACCAGGTCACGGGGAGAACATACAAATCCGTGCAGAGAGTCCCCGTAGTCAGGATCGAACTGGGGTCTCTGGCGCTGTAAGGCAGCAACTCTTCTGCTGCGCCACCGTGCTGTCCTTCTTTCTTCAAATGTTCAAGGCTCGGTAAGTGTCCTCTGTGTGCAGTCACCACGAAGCTTGAGAGACAAAGTTACATTGATATAGTTAGGGCATTGCCTAAGTTACGGTGTGACAAGTCATTCCCTTTTTTCTAATCACTCTCATTCTCTAAATGAATTCCCTTTATTGTTTGCATCTTGGTATCAAGTTAATAGGCAGAGCTCTATGGAAACTATTGCCGAACATTGGCCTGGATTATTGTGGTTGAATAAGAAGTCATGAGTTGTTCAGAGCACCCTGTAAATGGATGACATAACCTGGGGTTTAGTAAACAAATCATTTTAACCTGTCTCTTTCGTGAAATTTCTCATCCTGTGTCTCATCGTTTTACAAAATAAAGGGATTGCTATCCCATTCTTTATGCAATAGTGCCATTATCCTCTTAAAATCTTTACCTAATCACATAAGCAGATAGCAAGAAGCATTATGTCGAACAGGGGGCTAAAGCTTGAGGGAAACCTATTATTATTTTCCATCTGTTTCTGCCACTGAAATGTACAAATTATTTTGAATAGTTAGGATCATGTCTTCCATTTTTTTGTGCTATGTCACTTACACGATCGATGCTTTAAGTGTACAGTATACATCACCTTAACAGCACAGTTGGCCTCAATAATAACTCTGATTGTCCGTAACAGCACAGAGGCATGGTTATATTATGACATTGTTTCCTGGTGCAACAAAAATAGTAACTGTGGAATAGATATCCCTAAATCTGTTCACAGCTGAACGTTCATGCTGATATGTATTTGCAATATACAAATGTATACTCAAATTATTTTGTTTAAATTTGTCATATGGCTTTCTAAAACTTGCAGATATCGTCTGATGTAATTACATCTGAAGGTTTCAATGTTTTATTTTTCTGATGCATTTCTAAACATGTGGGAAGCAACTGCAGATGCTGGTTTACATTGAAGATAGACAAAAAATGCTGGAGTAACTCAGCGGGACAGGCAGCATCTCTGGTTGAGACCAGAGACCAGCATCTCTGGTAACGTTTCGGGACGAGACCCTTCTTCAGTCTGAAGAAGGGACTCGAATCGAAACGTCACCCGTTCCTTCTATCCAGAGATGCTGCCTGTCCCGCTGAGATACTCCAGCATTTTGTGTCTATCTTCTGCATTTCTAAACATTCTCATTATAGTTAGAAATGCCCAATATTTGTAACTTTCTTTCTCTGTAAGTTATGCAGCAACAAATACTGTTTAAAAGAACAAGCTTACAAATTGTGTCACGGTTGAAATCTTTGCCTTTATGACCCTATCATCTGACAATCTTGTATCAAATTCATTTCTGTTGGTAATTCTTCCTTTCCTGTCTGAGCCAGTTTGCTCATCACTAAATTACGACTTAAGGATATATTTGCACTTAAGTATTTCATCCAGTGAATTTTGCATTTGTAATGATGGTGAAATTATCAGAATCCATCATCTTTCATTAGTTTTTTGAAGAAGTAGCCAAGAAGGTGGTTGAGGGCAGGGTGATAGACATAATCTTTTTGGACTCCAGCAAGACCTTTGATAAGATTTCTCATTATTGGCTGCTGTGGATGGTTAGACGGGATCCAGAGAGTGTTAGTTAATTGGATACAGAATTGGTTTGATAGAAGGTAGCAGAGGTTGGTGGTGGAAGGTTTTTCAGACAAGAGGCTCGCAACTAGTCAGGTGCCTCAGGGGTCAATGCCAGCCAGAGGACAATGAAGGCGGGGGTCACGGAGAATGAATAGGGACCGTTGAGACTACATTGAAGACTTTGTAACTTTGTCGGCTCCCTATACGTGGCAACTCTTTGCATACTTTGTGTATGGCATGCAAATGAAAACATGTCATTGTGATATGTCACGTGATTATAAAGTTTCATTCATTCATTCATCCATTCATCTATATCAATGATTTGGATGAGAATCTACGAGGCATGGTTTGTTAGTTTGCAGGTTGTACTGAAATAGGTGATAATGTATACTGCGAAGGATGTTATCAAGATTTACAGCAGGGTCTTGACAGATGGGTAAGAGGGCTGAGGAATGGCAAATGGAGTTTAATTTGGATAAGTCTAAGATGTTGCATTTTGGGAAGAGACCAGGGATGACGATGAAAATGACAGATATTTATGAATGAATCTTGCAGTAAAATAACCTTGGCAATGTTACATTTTACTGTCCGTGGCTAAAATGTATTTTTTAATGTTTCTTAAGCAAAAATTACTGCTTAAATCTCTGGTCTGAAACATTTTCAAAATGCAAGATCTTATTTATTTTAAAGCATTTAAATTATCAGGTAGAAATTATGTCTTTTTTTACTCCCTGGTTTGCTGACTGAGAATCCTTTGGCATAATTAGCTGCTCAGCCAATTTAACTTAAGTATACAAGATCATAAATAGAGGCAGGAGTCAGCCATTCGCCTTCTCGTGCTTGCTCTGATCTTGGCTGATCTTTCACTGTTGCTCTACATTCTTACACTAATCCTATGGCCCTTGGTTCCTTTAACAAAAAAACCAATCACTCCCTGATCTTGACAATTGCACAGCTGCAGGGAAACAGGGACGGTGTGAAATTGATTCCTGACGGTGTGTGGCAAAGGGAAAGTGATAGTCAACACCTCTGAGATCCCCACATCTTTATGGACAGCTTTCTTTCTCCAAGGTCATTTACCTTGCTGGCCATCAAATCTAACTATGTCGTTCTTCATTTGTGAGCCTTATAGACTCATACAGTCATGGAGCACAAAAATATTCTCTTCAGCCCAACTCATCCATGCCGACAAAGATACTCCATCTAAGCTAGTCCCATTTGCCTACGTATGGCCCATATCCCTCTTAACCTATCCTGTCCACGTTCCTGTCCAAATGTCTTTTAAATGCAGTTATAGTACCTGCCTCAACTACCTCCTCTCGCAACTCCTTTCATATACAGTACCTACCACCCTTTGAATGAAAAAGTTGCACATAGATTCCTATTAAATCCTGCCCCTCCCACCTTAAACCTATGTCCTCTGGTTTTTGATTCCTCTACCCTGGGTAAAAATCTCTTTTGTGCATTCACCCTGTCTATTCCTTGAATACTGTGAGAGCTGTCCCAATGTTGTGGACCACACAGTTGAGTCCTTGTTGCACCCATGCAGTGTGAGGCACTGCAGCTTACCCGCAAATGTGGTTGGAGTCATTGGTAAGATTTTTTTTTAAACTTTTCCTTGATGTTACACAGATGCTGAGACCACTTCTGGCTGAAACTGTAAATCAGTGCCGGACTTTATTGGTCTGATCAACTCATTGTTTAATCTTGTTGGCCGTAGAAATAGAAAATTAAATTGTGAGGGATAATTTCTCTTTCACATCTTTCCTCTACCATCAAGTTGTCAAATTACCAATGAGGTAGACATTGAGGTGACAGGAGCCATTCAATACTGTATGTCGTAGCATAAATTCTGTTCAGTATTGTGCCACACTCTCCTCTTCATACAACTCCATCTCCTTCCAGGTCTCTTCACTCACACAGGATTAGAGAGAATGTGACGCTGGTTGCTATTGACTCCGCCTCCGAGAATATTACGTAATCTGCATTATCTCCAAATGTATCCCATATATCTTCATTAGCATCCTCAACCCATACTCCACCTCGTCACCTCTACCGCCACTTTACCATATAATTTGTATTTGAGTTCCATCTGTACTGACCCCAATTAAATTCTTGCCCTTATTGCTTTATTAGTCTCATTACAGGTTATAAATCTATCCTTGTTCTCTCCCACTCCTGGCCCTTCCAGCACTTCTAGATTTAGTTTAGTTTAGAGATACAGCATGGAAACAAGCCCTTCGGCCTACCGAGTCTACACCAACAAGCGATCCCTGCAAACTAACACATTCTTACACACACTAGGGGCAATTTACAATTTTACCAAGCCAATTAGCCTGCAGTACAAACCTGTATGTCCTTGGAATGTGGGAGGAAACTGGAGCACCTGGAGAAAACCCACGTAGGTCACGGCGAGAATGTACAAACTCCATACAGGCAGCACCAGTAGTCAGGATTGAACCCGGGTTTCTGGTGCTGTAAGGCAGCAACTCTACCACTGCGCCACCGTGCCTCCCTTAGTACCGCACAAGGTTGGCTCTAATTTATTCTCTTGTCCTAGGCATTCTGTCTCTTAGATTTAGCTACTCTGTTGTGTTGGTCCCTCTCCTTTTCACATATGATCTCACCTTGATACTTTTATCCTTGTTTCTACTGAGTGTGCACCTCTCCTGAGGTTTCGACTAGGCAATGTAGTTTGAGGTGTTTTCTATTTTAAAATTGCTTTCAAGATACAAGTTATTGTTTTCTCGGCAAATTCTCAGAAGCCTCTCATGACAGGATTCAACTCTGTGCATTGGGAGAAGATAAAACAAGGCTGCTTTTAAAAGAGTTTTAATTGTAGTTGATGTTGATTCATTTTTTCCCGACAGTATAACAATTCTACCCGTGCACTTTATTCACTCTGCCACGTGTGCTTTAGTCTCCAGTCGCAAGGGATGACAACCGTGAAGATAAAACGACAATCAGATGTGAAACATCACCTCCTTCATCTCCGCGCTCCATGAGACTGGAAAAACTCGCCCACTCCCTGCAGTCAACGAGTCAAGAAGAAGGGCGAGGGTGAGAAGAATTTCATGCTTTTTGAATATGGTTTACATTTTAAAATTCACTGCGTTTTAAAATGCAGGATAATTCTGAAGATTGTAACAAAGAAAATTGTTCCTGATTTCTACCAACTAGAGTTGTTACGGGTCATGTTATTAAGTTAAAGAATACAGATGTGACGAGAAATTAAACCAATAGGTTTTGGTTTATTCTGAAGATAGACAACAAAATGCTGGAGTAACTCAGCGGGTCAGGCAGCATTTCTGGAGAAAAGGAATAGGTGACGTTTCGGGTCGAGACCCTTGTTCAGACCTTTCTCCCAGGTTGGAAATATCAAATCAGGGGGAAACTAAAGGTATGAAATGGTACAGACATATTTTGTGTCTATCTTCAGTGTAAACTTGCATCTGCAGTTCCTTCCTATACAGGTCTAGGTTAATTATTGTCATGTGTACCGAGGCACCGTGAAAAAGCTTTGTTTTGCATGCTATCCAGTCAAATCATATAATAATATACATAAATACAATCAAATCACACTCATGTACAATAGGTAGAGCAAAATAAATAAAATACAGCGTGTCGAATATAGTTCTCAGCATTGTAGAGAACCAGTCCAGAAAGTATGAAGAAGGGTCTCGACCCGAAAAGGTCACCCATTCCTTCTCTCCAGAGATGCTACCTGTCCCGCTGAGTTACTCCAGCATTTTGTGTCTATCTTCAGTCCAGAAACAAAGTCCAACGTCCATAATGGGGTAGAGGTGAATCCGACAGTAATCAGACAATAATGCAGACTGAAAGATTGGTAAATACAGTTCGGATTCTTGAGTAGAGGATTAGAGTCATAGAGGAATAAGGCACAGAAAGAGGCCCTTTGGTCCAACACATCCATGCCGACCAGGAAGCCCATCCACCCAAGTTTGCCCATCTTTGACCCATATCTCTCCACACCATTCTTATCCATGTATCTATTCAAATGTATTTTTTGTCTCCCAGTATCCCAATAAGACATCTCTAAGTTAAATGATCATTCATTCTTATTACTTGAAGAAATATTGCTTCCATTTTACAAATGTGATTAGTTTACCATTCAAAAAGGCTTGAGATTAGGAGAGGTGTCTTTTTTCCCCACAATGTAGGAAGTTGAGTGGTGATCTTTTTAGAGGTATATAAAATCATTAGGATCTAAGTAAGGTGGATGGTCACAGTATTTTTCTGGTTTTAAAGTAGATGACATCGATTTAAGGTATGAGGAAATAGTTGAAGAAGTGTGGGGTGGAATATTTTTACACTGGAAATGGTAGATATATGGAAGTAGTTGCTTTGGGAAGCTGGAGACTCTGATGCAATAACTATGTTTAAAAGATAGTTATTTGGCCAGGTACATGAATAGAAAATGTTTAGAGGGGGATAGGGCCAAACGCAGGTAAATGGGATTAGCTTACATAGTCATCTTGATCGCCATAGATAGGTTGGGCTAGTTTTTCTCTGGTGCAACTATAGGACTTGAAAGAAATAACTCACCTGTGTAACGTGGTGTGAGAACAGGTAATTTTTTTCCCTTCAGTTAGCATCAGGAACTGTTTCTGCATGTTAAAGTGGTGTTATTCACAATTTGTCATGAGTTATCTGGACTAATTTGTACCACAAATAAGTTTTAAGATAGGTATTTTAAAATTAAAGTGACCATAACAACTTGCACCTTTAACATAGAGAAACATCATAGAACCTTTAAGAGGGAAGTTTTAGATTTTGCATTAAACACTGAGGTTTAATTGAGTTGCAAAAGAATAATAATTTATATCAAGCTATTCAAATACAAATATCACCTTTGGACAATACTGATTGAATTTAATGTTGCATGTGTTATGTGTGAAACACTATGAAACATTATAGACACATAGAAAATGGGTGCAGGAGGAGGCCATTCAATCTCGTGAACCAATGCTGCACTGCCTCAATCACAAGGATGTCCTTCCTCAAATTAGGAGACCAAAACTGTACACAATATCCAGATGTGGTCTTACCAGAGCCCTATACACCTGCAGAAGAACCTCTTTACTCCTATACTGAAATCCTCTTGTTATGAAGGCCAACATTCCATTAGCTTTCTTCACTGCCTGCTGTACCTGCACGCCAACTTTCATTGACTGGTGTACAAGGACACCCAGGTGTCACTGCACCTCCCCCTTACCTAACCTAACCCCATTGAGATAATAATCTGCCCCCTTGTTTTTGCCGCCAAAGTGGATAACCTCACATTTATCTATATTATACTGCATCTGCCACGCATCTGCCCACTCACTCAACCTGTCCAGGTCACCCTGCAACCTCCTAACACCCTCTTCACAGTTCACACTGCCACCCAGCTTTGTGTCATCCGCAAACTTGCTAGTGTTGCTCCTAATTCCCTCTTCCAAATCATTAATATATATGGTAAATGCGGCCCCAACACTGAGCCTTGCGGCACTCCACTCGCCACTGCCAGCCATTCTGAAAAGGACCCGTTCACTCCCACACTTTGCTTCCTGTCTGCCAAACAATTTTCTATCCATGTCAACACCCTACCCCCAATACCATGTGCTCTAATTTTAGTCACCAATCTCCCGTGTGGGACCTTATCAAAGGCTTTCTGAAAGTCTAGAGACACTACATCCACTGGCTCCCCTTCATCCATTTTACTTGTCACATCCTCAAAAAATTCCAGAAGGTTTAGGCTCTGAATTTTATAAAAAAAATTATGACTTGCTCTGCCCACGTTTACAAAGGCTGTATGAGCATATCTATACTCAACAGAAACTTCCAGATACTTTAAATGAATCTATAATAACACTTATTCCTAAAGCTGATAAAGATCCGGAAGATCCGGGATCATATAGAGCAATTGCACTTTTAAATATAGATCAGAAAATATTAACTAAAATACTAGCGCATAGATTAAGTACAGTGATGAATAAATTAATACACCCTGACCAAACAGGCTTTATTCAGAAACGGTACTCATATTATAATCGAAGAAGATTATTTAATATTATTTTTCTAAGAGAATTATTAATGAAGATCTAGCAATAATCTCACTTGACGCTGAAAAAGCATTTGATCAGGTTGAATGGTCTTATTTATTTTTGGTGATGGAAAATATGCAGCTAGGGGAGAAATTCTGCACATGGATAAAACTGTTATATACAAATCCTACGGCTAGAATATTAACAAACAAAAGGTTGTCATCTAAATTCAGCCTATCTAGAGGTTGTAGACAAGGATGCCCGTTATCTCCATTATTTTTTGCGCTTGCTATTGAGCCACTCGCAGTAAGAGTTAGGGGTCATCCGGAAATACATGGGTATATCACAAAGGACACAGTGAATAAAATTTCTCTATACGCAGATGATGTACTAATTTACATTACAAAACCAGAAATTAGTATTCCAAACTTATTAAAGCTAATAACCCAATTTGGTTCACTCTCAGGATACAGAATAAATTGGAATAAAAGTGAAATTATGCCAATAAGGGAACATAACAAACAGATAATACAACAATTTCCATTTAAAATAGTAAATGAAAAATTTAAATACCTAGGTATTTATGTAACTAAGATATATACATCATTATTTAAAGCAAATTTTCCCCCATTACTGAACAAACTACATAAGAATATTCAATACTGGAAAACACTTCCTATCTCAATGGTTGGCAAAATTAATGCCATAAAAATGATTTTTTTTACCGCAAATATTATACCTTTTTCAGACAATTCCGATATATTTGTCAAAAAACTTTAAAAAAAAATTGGACTCCATTGTTAATGATTTTATCTGGGATTATAAGAATCATAGGATAAACAAAAGACATTTGTGTAAATCAAAAATAAATGGAAGCTTGGTTTTACCCAACTTTCTGTTTTATTTTTGGGCAGTTAATATTAAAAATATGAATTTCTGGTTGGAAGAAATAGATCAACAACCAGATTGGTTAAAAATGGAAAAGGAAGATTGTTTACCTTTTGATATCGATTCGATATTATTTGCTACGTCTAAATTAAACAAAAAAATTTATAGGGAAAACCCTATAATATTTAGTTCTATACGAATTTGGAAACAATTAAAAAAGACATTAAAATTAGATAATTTATCACTTTTTCTTCCAATTGTGAATAACCCTTTGTTTAAGCCCTCGTGGTAGGACAGGGGTTTTACACAATGGAAGAATTATGGAATTAAAAATATGGGACAACTTTACAAGGAAGGCACTTTTCTGACATTTCAGGAGTTGCAACAGACTTATGGACTCCGAGGAAATGATTATTTCAGGTATCTTCAACTCAGAGATTATGTAAAATCGAATACTCAAAATTTTCGAATTAGAAATTCAGAAATTCTTGACGAATGTTGGAATAAACATCCTAATACAGAAAAATTAATATCTTATATATATAATATCTTATTAGACAGTGACATTCCATCGACGGACTTACACAGACAAACATGGGAAAAAGAATTAAATCAAATAATAACGAAAGATACCTGGGAAGAAAGTTTACAACACATACATCAATGTTCATTAAATGCCAGACATTCTTTAATACAATTTAAAGTAATACATAGGTTACATTATTCAAAAACAAAATTACATAAAATCTTTCAACATATCTCACCTATATGTGATAAATGTCAACGTTTAGAAGCTACCTTATCTCATATGTTTGCAAACTGTATAAAAATTAAAAAATTCTGGGTAAATATTTTTAGTATAATATCTAAAGTGACCAGCACACAATTGGACCCGGATCCAAAATTAATAATACTCGGAACATTAGAATTAAATCAAACATTTACAACAACACAAAGAAACTTTATTGATTATAGTATAATAACAGGAAAAAAATTAATTCTAAAATTTTGGAAAGGCCCTACGACCCCCACAATCAAAATGTGGATTATAGAAATGACGGAGACCTTAAACGTGTAAAGAATCAGATTTTCCCTGTTGGACAAACAGGAATTATTCGTTGGAACATGGTCTCCCTTTATTGATTATTTAAAGGGTCAGAATGGTTCAGCACAGGAACCTGACTAACACTCGGGCTAAAGAATGGATGAAATGCTATACTCTGAAATGTACGAATATATCTCGAATGAAGTTTTTTATTTTAATAAATTTTTCCATTCTTCTTTAACTATCTTTCTCTTTTTTTTTTTTTTTTTTTTTTCTTTTTCTTTTTTCTTTTTTCTTTTTCTTCTCTCTCCTTTCTTTCTTTACTTCATCTATCTTTTTAGTTCTATCTAGTTGAAAAAAAAAAAGACAAAAGGTATTGGAGACAATGTAATAATAATTGACAATATTATCAATTTAAAAATGTAAGACTGTAATGATGTTAATAGGTTGTGTACTTATCTCCAATAAAAAATATTTTCAAAAAAAAATAAAAAATTCCAGAAGGTTAGTCAAGCATGATTTCCTTTTCATAAATCCATGTTGACTTGGACTAATCCTTTTACTGCTATCCAAATGCCCCATTATTACCTCTTTAATTATTGACTCCAGCATCTTTCCCACCACCAAAGTCAGGCTAACTGGTCTGTAATTCCCCGTTTTCTCTCTCGTTCTTTTCTTGAAAAGTGTGATAACATTAGCTATCCTCCAATCCACAGGAACTGATCCTGAATCTATTGAACATTGGAAAATGATCACCAATGCGTCCATTATTTCAAAAGCCACCTCCCTGAGGACCCTGGGATGCAGACCATCTGGCCCAGGGGATTTATCATCCTTCAGTCCCATTAGCCTACCCAATACTATTTCTCGCCTAATGAACATTTCTTACAGTTCCTCTACCCCCTTAGATCCTCTGTCCTCCAGTACATCTGGGAGATTGTTTGTGTCTTCCTTAGTGAAGACAGATCCGAAGTACCTGTTCAACTCTTCTGCCATTTCCTTGTTACCCATAATTATTTCACCCGTGTCTGCCATCAAGGGACCCAGATTTGACTTTGCTACTCTTTTTCCCTTAACATATCTAAAGAAGCTTTTACTGTCCTTCTTTATATTCCTGGCCAGCTTCCCCTCGTACTTCATCTTTTCAGCCCGTATTGCCCGTTTTGTTTCCTTCTGTTGTCCTATGAAAGTTTCCCAATCCTCTGGCTTCTGGCTACTCTTTGCTGTGTTATACATCTTTTCTTTTAGTTTTATTCTATCCCTAACTTCTCTTGTCAGCCACGGTGCCTCCTACTCCCCTTAGAATCCTTCTTCCTTTCTGGAATAAAATGATCCTGCGACTTCCGGATTATGCCCAGAAATTCCTGCCATTGCTGTTCCACCATCATTCCTGCTAGGATCCTTTCCAGTCTATCTAGGCCAGCTCCTCTCTCATGCCTTCATAGTCCCCTTTGTTCAACTGCATCACTGCCACTTCCGATTTAACCTTCTCCTTCTCAAATTGCAGATTAAAACTAATCATGTTATGATCACTACCTCCAAGCGGTTATTTTACCTCGAGTTCCCTTTATCAAATCTGGTTAATTAGACAACACTAAATCCAGAATTGCCTTTTCTCTGGTCGGCTCCATTACAAGCTGCTCTAACAATCCATCTCAGAGGCACTCTACAATCTCTCTTTCTTGGGGTCCTGAACCAACCTGATGTTCCCAGTCTACCTGCATATTGAAATCCCCCATCACCACAGTGGCATTACCTTTGTTACATGCCAGTTTTAACTCCTGCTGCAACTTACACCCTAAATCTAGGCTACTATTTGGGGGTCTGTAGATAACTCCAATTAGTGTCTTCTTGCCTTTACAATTCCTCAACTCAATCCACAGTGACTCCACCTCGTCAGTTCCTATGTCTTCCTTCCAAGGGACTGAATTCCATCCCTCACCAGCAGAGCTACCCCCCCTCCTCTGCCCACCTGCCTGTCCTTTCTATAGGATGTATAACCCTGAATATTAAGTTCCCAGGTCCGATCCTCTTGCAGCCACGTTTCAGTAATCCCCACAATGTCATATCTACCAACCTCTAACTGAGCCTCGAGCTCATCTACTTTACTTCTTATACTTTGCGCATTCATATACAATACTTTTAATTCCTTACGCATCTCACCTTTCACATCGATCCCTATTACACTTGGCCATACTCTCCTATCCCTTTGTGAGCTTTCTTTCCCGTTAATTCTGGGGTCATTAACTATCCCTTTACTCTTTCCCTTTAACTCCATCCTTGACTATCCCATTTGACACCCCCCCCCTTATTTAGTTTAAAACCACCCGTGTAGCAGTGGCAAACCTGCCTGCCAGAATGCTGGTCCCCCACCTGTTAAGGTACAATCTGACCCTTTTGTGACAGCTATTTTGAATTGCCATCTCATTTATGTGAAACCTCCTGTGTTGGTTTAATTCCCAGTATAGAATTGCACAACTTTTTAGTACTTGTTTCTTTTTGCCAAAACCCAACGACACTACCAGCCATTCTCTTGAAGATAGCAGGGAATTGAATTCAATGTTGCCTGGCTGAGAACGATATGGAAATGGGAAGGAAGCACAATTTGTTACAGCAAAGCAGAAGCACAGGAGTTCGACCATTTAGCCAGACAACTTTCAGATTTTAATTTATTAATTGACACAATCTCAATAATCTTTGGATTTTTCCAATACCCATGTGTGAAGAAATGATTCCCAATTCACCTGGGAACTGCCGAGCCCTGAATCTAATGTTTAATAGTTCAAAAGTGCTTCATTGGTTATTTCATTGTTCTCATGTAACCGGATACAGTGAAATGCTTTGTTTTGCATACAATCTAGTAAAGAAAATCAAATTATAGATGAGCACAATTATACATGTAAAAGGGTGCAACGATAGTGTAAATAAATAATATTTTTTTTCTGAGGCAGTACACAAAGAGCTATTACATTTCTTGTGCCATCTTGTAGCTTTCAAGTATTAAGTTCTTAAAAATATCGAGTCTTATCTTGACCTTAAAGGTGGTGGCACTGGATCAGGGGTCGTCTTAGCCTCGCCTTTGTTCTAATCTTCTGCTATCTGCACCATCAAATCCTATACTTTCAACTTGAAAAGTTAGTTCACTTCTTATGCATTATGTGCCTGCTCAATTCAATCTGCCCTGAGAATTTCATTATTTTAGCGTCTTTCTAATGATTTTCCTCTTTGCCATCAAAGCCTATCAATCTTTCTTAAAGTGTGATATTGATTCCCCATGACTTGCTGTGTTTACTGAAGCTGCACCTAACATATCAACTGGTCTCTTTAAAATAAGGACGATTTAAAGCATCTTCTATATCCATCGGATTCTGATAATGATATTGCATGTTTAGAATGAATATAACAGAATTAATATTACTTAATGATAAACTGATGGATGCATAATTTACAGAATTTTAAGCAGATTATAAATGATTGATTGCAGGCTCTTTTAGATGCATTGACTGATCACTTGTGATTAACTTGCTTTGTTTGATTGCTATTGCAATGGTTGTCTTTCAGCACAATGACAGCCGAGGAGCTGGCGAGCAATCCCAGCAGCAACAACAGCAGCCAGGACTCGCTGCACAAAGGTTCAAAGAAGAAAGGCATCAAATCATCTATAGGCCGTCTGTTTGGCAAAAAAGAGAAGGCGCGCCTGGGCCAGCTGAGCAAGGAAATGGCTTCCGTTCATGGTACGTGCAGCTAGCTTCCAAAAATCAAATTAACTCTCAAGGTATATTCAGTTTAGTGTCACAAAGTCCAGGAATGAGTAGGTTAACCTATGATGAGCGTTTGTCGGCACTGGGCCTGTACTCGCTGGAGTTTAGAAGAGTGAGGGGGGAACTCATTGAAATGTGCCGAATAGTGAAAGGCTTGGACAGAGTGGATGTGGAAAGGATGTTTCCACTAATGGTAGAGTCTAGGACTACAGGTCATAGTCTCAGAAATAGAAGACGTTCTTTTAGGAAGGAGATGAGGGGAATTTTTTTTAGCCAGAGTGTGGTGAATCTGTGGAATTCTTTGCCACAGCAGGCTGTTGAGGCTGTTGAGGCCAAGTCAGGTGTCAGAAGATATGGGGAGAAGGCAGGAGAATTGGGTTAGGAGAGAGAGATAGATCAGCTGTGATTGAATGGCAGAGTAGACTTGATAGGGCCAAATGGCCTTATTATACTCCTATCACTTATGACCTTATTACTTTAAGATTAAATCCAAGCCAGCAAGGTGGCAGTGGTGTTCTGATAGTTGCTCAGAGTAAGGAAGAGGAAGTCAGGCAGCCAAGCTTTGTGCTTCTGTTGGAAATGTTTCCAAGATGTCAGGTTTTGTTAGTAGGGCAAAGCCTGCCAATACTCAAGGTTCACAAGTGAAACGTGGCCATTTGGGGAATGGGGCAATGGTGTGGCCAGAAATTTAAACCTCCCTGCCTTTGGATGTAGAATTTACACATACACAAGCATGTATGTCTAAATTCTCCAATGGCACACTGGTAGAGTTGCTGCCTTACAGAACTAGAGACCTGGGTTCGATCTTGACTGTGGGTGTTGCCTGTATGGAGTTTGTACATTCTCCCCGTGACCTGCGTGGGTTTTCTCCATGTGCTCCGGTTTCCTCCTACACTCCAAAGGTATACAGGTTTGTTGGTTAATTGTCTTGGTATAATTGTAAATTGTCCCTAGTGTGTAGGATAGTGCTGGTGTATGGGGATCGCTGGTCGGCACCGACTCGGTGGGCCGAAAAGGCCTGTTTCCGTGCTGCATCTCTAAATTAAACACGCATTGTTAATCTTCGGTTTAAACCAGCATCTGCAGTAGTTTCTTCCTACACATTGTTAATAATCTTAATGGTTATGCAAGATGGGCTTGTTTGCACCGTGCTCTCTGATGCAATAACGTTAGAAAGCTAAGGTAAATTAAATGAACTCTCATCCTTCCAGTTAATCCACTAATGTATAAACCACAATGTATAACCTTTGTCAAGCCAGCGTGCAATGAGAAAAGAAGTGAAGGATGACTGATTATTTCCTCATGTTTCCTATTTAATTAATAAAAGCAAGCTAGAAATCCTAAATGATAAATTCCATGAACACCAATAAAATGAGAGAAAATAGAAATCCTGAGAACTCAGCATGGATGAACTTTACCCACAAAGCCATGAATGAACTTTAGCAGCTAACCAAATCATTAATCAAATTGTACGGCAAACTATCCCAACTTTGCATTTTATCAATAATAAGCTACGTTTTGGGGTTTGACATCCTTAAATAATTTTTAGTCTTTCCATTTGATTATTGGTAACAAAATTACAGAAATATAACAAATGCTGACCATAAGTTTAATGATTATGTCATTCACTGATACAGGTTTTCTTATGGTGACTTACGATGTGAAAATGGAGCTGGTTTAAAGTGCTTTGGGTACCTGTGACAGGGAACAGGGAACATGGAGATCCCACCTAACTGGTCAAATTAAACATGGATATGTGAAACGAGGAAAATTTTGTTTTTTAAAATACGACTGGTGTTTTTTTAGGATGTAACCAGTAGATTTGATAAGGGAGAACCATTGGATATGGTATATCTGGGTTTCCATAAGGCCTTTGATGAAGTCCCAAAGGAGCTTTATGTTATACGAGCAGAATTAGGCTATTCGCCCTTTCAAATCTAGTCCACCATTCAATCATGGCTGATCTGTCTTTCCTTCTCAACCCCAGTCTCCTGCCTTCTCACCATAACCTCTGATACCCGGGATAATCATGAATCTGTCAATCTCCAACTTAAAAATATCCATTGACTTGGCCTTCACAGCCTGTGTGACAATGAATTCCACATTCACCAATATGCACCAATATGTTGATTTTTAGTTTAGTTTAGAGATAAGATGTAGAAACAGGCCCTTCGGCCCACCAAATCCATGCCGACCAATGATCAATGGTCACCCATGCCCTGGTTCTATGTTATTCCAGTTTTGCATCCTACACACTAAGGACAATTTACAGAAGCTTATTAACCGACAACCTGCATGTCTTTGGAGTGTGGGAGGAAACCGGAGCACCCAGGGAAAACAGGGAGAATGTACAAACTCCATACAAACAGCACCCGTAGTCAGGATCAAACCTGGGTCTCGGGCACTGTAAAGGCAGCAAATCTACTGTTACACCACTGTGATCAGTAGTGCATCAAAAGAAGTAACACTTGTCGCTGAATACATTTAAGAAGGACCTGGATGCAAAAAGACATCAAGGGTAGGGGAATAGGAGGGAATATGGTATCGGGGTAGAGGAGCAGCTGTGATGTAACGAGTGGGGAAGCAAGCTTAAGCCCAAATGGCCCTCTCTTATTCCTGTCTCTCTATATTTACCATATTTACATGTTGAACCGTCCGACTGAACATTAAAGTGGCAGATGTGGGTTGTAGTGGAAGGTGGAGGTCATGGGCCTGATGAACTGTTTAGATTGGAACAACGGTGGCTTTTCACCACATTCATGTTAAATTGTTCACAGTTGAAATCTTTGCCCCTCGTGGGATGTACGACACTTGTGCTTTTCTGCACCTGTTCTGTGCCGCCAGGGAAACAGACCGTGATAGGATTTTTATGTGGGTGGAGGTGGGGGTTAATACATTTAAATTAACTTGCCTTTTATCCTATTCAAAGTTGAAGTTTTGAGTTGTCAAAATACATGCATAAGCGAATTGCGTTATTGAGTTCTCTATTGGACTAAGGATTATGGTCTTTGATGTTTGCCTGCTGTTGCTCTAATGTCACAGGGTGAGAATTGTCAGCTTGTTCTCATTGTGTAAATTATCTGATTCTAGCCCAAGTCAGGCTCTGAATTCACAGTGTAATATTTCTGATCCCCAATGCATTACACAGCACTGATCGCGATTATTTGGAAAACATGTGCACATGGGAGATGTTGGAAACATAGAAACATAGAAAAATAGTGCAGGAGTAGGCCATTCGGCCCTTCAAGCCAGCACCGCCATTCAATATGATCATGGCTGATCATCTAAAATCAGTACCCTTTTCCTGCTTTTTCACCATATCCCTTGATTCTGTTAACCCTAAGAGCTAAATCTAACTCTTTTGAAAACATCCAGTGAATTGGCCTCCACTGCCTTCGGTGGCAGAGAATTCAACAGAATCTTCATCTTTGGGTGAAGATGTTTTTCCACATCTCAGCCCTTATTCTTAAACTGTGACTCCTGGTTCTGGACTCCCCCAACATCGGGAACATTTTTCCTGCATCTAGCCTGTCCAATCCGTTAAGATTTGTTTAGGATTTAATACCTTTCACAGTGGATTGCCTCAGCAGGGGGGTGGGAGATTGCAACCTTCACGTGGTCCGCCCTGTTTCAACGGATGCAATCAACCTGGCGTGCACAATCAAATTAGAACAAGTTGTCCTACAACTTTAGGCTGTGCACACCATAAGCAAGAAGAAGGCTCAGCAGGGCTCAAAGACCAAACCCCCTCTTAGATTACCGTTAAAAATTTGTAAATAACAGTGCAATATATTGTGCAGTAAGCGAGAGGCACATTTCAGTGATAGAGAAAAGGAAATTATTGGGGAAATTGAACAGTGGTGTTCTGGTATACATTTTTGCCCATCTAGCTGCTGGTAATATTTACCAAAGTATTTTTTAAATGAATTGCTTATGTTGCATACAAATAAACCAGTATATTGTTTATTTCTCTCACTTCTCACAGGATACGGATATTTTGGTAAGTCATGGCAATTTAATCATCCCGAGTTTTTCCAGCGTTTTCTGGGTGTTGATTACTCAAATGCTAAACATCCCATGGAGAGGAGAGGGAAGTTTTTAATTGAACTTTATATTGAGTTTCCCCTTTTGGAACAGATGGATACAAATAAAGTGGGATTGCATAAAACTTCATGAAAAGCATTCTTTTTATAATGGGGTATAGCATATTCACTTTACTGGAATTAAAAGGTCCTGTAAAAGTAAGTTATTGTGGGGAAAATGCTCCTGTGATATCACATCCAGTTAATCTTTGTTTTGGGCCATGAATTCATTCTTTCTTTGCCCGGTGTTCTATTTTTCTTATAGTCTTTCTCCTCACTTTGTACATCAAAGTGTGGACAAATCCACCCAGCCCTGTACTGGATCACTGCCAATGTTGCCCTAGACTCATTTGGAAGTGGTTGAAATGGGCAGGAAAGGGAACGGGCCAAGTGAAAGTTGTGGGAGTGCATCACCATCTTGTCAAAGAGCCATTGGTGCATCAGTATCTCAGACTGCAGCAGTCCTTGAACTTTGGTAACATCCTATATCTGGCTGCAGAGATAACCTGCTTCAAGCCGTTAGTAGATTTAGGAACCTGCTTCAAGCCGTTAGTAGATTTAGGAGTCCCAATTCCATTTTGTATCCAACGATAGGGACTTGGATTAAAATGACAGTAAATCTTTGTCAATATTCACTTATTGTTAATCAGGTGGCATATTGGATGCGGAAATGACTATTCAGGACTCCCTTACTCTGGGAAAACTTGGAACACAAGCAGAGCGAGACCGAAGGTTAAAGAAAAAGTAAGTTATGAGAAAAAATATTGTCACCTTAAGGTTGCTTCAAATAAAAATTGTATGATACTTATTTTCAGTAAAGGCAAAGCAGTTCCTGCTTGGTTATTAGTGTTCCTGTCTAAATCCACCTCACTAAATTCCACATCTAACAGGGTAATCAAATATCCAGCTCTTCCATCTGAGCTAATGCCTATTATCAAGATGCTAGAGTTCTCAGCATCCTTGCTAATGCTCCAGCTCATAGTCTTCCGCCAATGCCCCTTTGATCCAAGTGCTTGGATCCTAATGCTTTGTTTTTACACAGTTAGGAACCAACATACCGTCTGTTACTCTTTGTAGCCAATGAAATGGCTGCTTCAAAGCATTTTTCCATTGGCTAGTGCCTCAAGTGTATCATGTCTGCGGAATGCAGGGGTGGGTCTTTCAGCCCCCTGGGCCCATTGAACTATTCATTCATTGTAGAGATTAGTTTGAGTTGTCAGTTAACCCTGAACCAGTTGCCATTAATTGAAGTAAATTTCAGATTTTCATATCATCGGGTGGCACGGCGATGCAGCGATACAATTGCTGCCTTACAGCACCAGAGACCTGGATTCAATCCTGACCACGGGTGCTGTCTGTACGGAAATTGTACTTTCTCCCGTGACCACACTGGTTTTCTTTGGTTTCCTCCCACACTCCAAAGACATACAGGTTTGTAGGTTAATTGGCTTGGTATAAATGTAAATCGTCCCTAGTATGTGTAGATAGTGTGCGAGGATCGCTGGCCGGTGCGGACTCAGTGGGCCGAAGGGCCTGATTTGTGCTGTATCTCTAACCTAAACTAAACTAAATCTTTTGTTTCCTAACTTTACCTCTGTAGGCCTGCCTTTAAATTCTAGACTATTTGATTCTCACTTTGGTAGGTGTTCTTTTTTTATTCTTCCTATATTCCCCACACACATTGTAAATCTTACAATGGAAACATTCCACCCAGCCTGGTGCAGAATCATTGCCAATGTCCCTCTGGAATCATCTGGAGTGAAGTCCCATGGATCCTATGCTACAGCCATCCGACTTTGCTTTCGGACCACATCAAGCACTAATAACATGACCACAATAGGTCAGGTTGCAGTGCAACTTAATCGACACTAAAATTTAAGTGGGACCTTTGAACAACTCTTTTTCATCATTTGATACAAAGTTAGTTCCAAACACCACATTTTTGTTTCAATTTTGCCTTTAATTTTGAGTTCTGGCCTGGCATTCAGTTTGATGCAGGTTATTGACCGCTTTTCATTACTCTGCACCTAGTCAAGTCAAGTCACAATTATTTATATAGCACAATTAAAAAACAACTCTCGTTGGCCAAAGTGCTTTACATTTGTTATAAGAATAGCACAAACAAAACAAACTACACACATATATGCACCTAAGATGCAGACTTACGATGCGGACCTTAATCAATAAAAAGTGAGAAACATGGATGCTGAAATGTTCTAATCCAGATTTCAGTCAGACTTTTTTTCCCCTCATAATTTTAAAGCTGCACTTGCTTTGACCATATGAGCTGGTTGTCCAAGCTCGTGTATTGATACATTTATTTTATATAATTCCATCTTCATTCTTACTTTTCCATAGATGACCAACCAGTTCCTGGAAATCCTCTTCACCAATTACATTTGTATTGGTACTTTTTTTTAGTTCATGATGGTGAAATTTCGATGTTGGTGAAGTTTGGTTTTTCTTTCATTTAATATATATATATAAACTGAGATATAATCAAGGCACAACTATAGAATTATTTCTGCTTAGCGAGTGATTCGGATTGGAGACACTGTATGACAGGTTAATTTCCTCCAAACTGCAAAGATTTTGTACTTGTGTCTTCATTACATTTCTCAGTTTATATAATGCCCCACACATATCAAATATGCTGCATGTTTAACCTCATTGAATTAGATGCTCAGTATGACGCATTCCCTATTTTAAATGACCTATGAATATGAATACCAATATTTATCAGTAGGAAGGAACTGCAGATGTTGTTTTACACTGAAGGTGGACACAAAATGCTGGAGTAACTCATTGGGCAGGCAACATCTCTGGATAGAAGGAATGGGTGACGTTTCGGGTCAAGGCCCTTCTACAGACTGAATTCTACATTTTTCTTGATCTTTGTTCGCTTTGATATCTCGTTTTCAAACCTTACCCTTCCATATCTCTGTGTCTCCCACACCCCTGACTCTCAATCTGAAGAGGGATCTTGACCCGGACAGAGATGCTGCCTGTCCTGCTGAGTTGCTCCAGCATTTTGTGTCTATCTACTTTATCATAGAGTATTTTGGTCCAGTGCTATATTCGTAAAACTGAACAGCACTCAGACCCAATATATACACACGACACATATTAACATATACAAAGAGAAAACAAAGTGGTCAACGTTACCAGGATGAATCAGTATTAGGAGGATAAAGTAACTAGAATGACAAGTCTTTCCTTCAATGATACCAGCCTATATCAAAGGCAGTTATTTCACTTACCAAGCCTTACCTTGTCCTCAAATATCTTTGTATCTTTGAATGGCACCAGGGTTTTCATTTTTGCAAACACATCACCTCTCGATAGTTTGACATTTCATTTGAAAATTAAATCTGAGCTGCGTTTAGATTTGCAAGTACGTAAATGTGGTGCTTCTATAAAGAACATCAAAATATTGAACAGGGGCATTGTCATTGTACCATTTATATAAGGTGTAAGAATCACGCAACTGAAATCTGATATTTTTAGTTCTGCACCTTCAGCAGTTGATGACAGGAAGCAGCAGGCTGCCAGAGGCTGACTCCTTGTCATTTGAATATTATTTGCATACAAAATATAATGTGAGTGGGAAACACAACCTCTATTGCTGCAAGGCACACCTAAATTTTAACTGAATCTCAGGTGAATGGATTATGCTGACAAATTTGAGTCTTTAGAGGTACAGCGTGGAAACATCGTGGAGTCTGCGCCGACCAGCGATCACAGGTGTGGGGACAGGTGTTGCATCTTCTGCGTTGCTGGGGAAGGGGTAGTTTGGGTGGGAAGGAATGAGTTAACCAGGGAGTTGCGGAGGGAACGGCCTCAGCGGAGAGCGGAAAGGGGTGGAGATGGGAAATGTGGCTAGTGGTGGGATCCCGTTGGAATTGGCGGAAATTTCCTGAGGATTATGTGTTGTATGCGACAGCTGATGGGTAGAAGGTAAGGACTAGGAGGACTCTGTCTCTGTTCCGACTAGGGGGAGTGGGAGCAAGGGCGGAGCTGCGGGGTACTGAGGAGACATGAGTGAGGGCCTCATCTACTCCCTAGTTAACTCATCCCTTCCCACCCAAACTACCCCCTCCCCAGGTACCTTCCCCAGCAACCACAGAAGATGCAACGCCTGTCCCAATACCTCTTCCCTCGACTCTGTCCACTTTGTACTAAGAAGCTGCATGCATTTCACATCGGCAGCTAATCCATACATCTCCAAGCCCATGCATTGCAGAGTGAAAGTACAGAGTATCCTGGAGGATCAATGAAGTTGCATCTGTTAGGTCATCCATGCTAGATAATCGTTTAATCTAAAGCTGTTCTGTAACTTTGAACTGAGAAGCTGCATGCATTTCTCATCTGGCCTCTTCAATTTACATCACCATATATCTAGCACCATCCCATTCATTTATAATCATAAATCATAACATAAATCATGGCATAAATTATAAATCATAACATTCTAATCATAACATCATTAGACCATTCGACCCATCGAGTCTGCTCCACCATACAGCATGGAAACAGACCCTTCGGCCCAACTTGCCCACACCGGCCTACACCAATCCTGCATTTGGTCCAATAGAGTCACAGAGTGATTTGATTGTGGCTGAACTATTTTCCCTCTCAATCCTATTCTCCTGCCTTCTCCCTGTAACATTTGACGTTTGCAAAAAAATATTTATTTTGTTTATTTTTCTTGATTTAATTTTATATCTATGCATTAGTGAATTAAAATAAATTCAATGACTTTGTTGAGAGTTGGTGCAGTCACAAAACTTTACTGCTGGTGTGAGGTGTGGGCGCAGGTAATTAATACACTTTGACATTGTCAGCTCCTTTTCTGGAAGGATAATCCAAAAACCAAAACCGAGCTTTCCCATTAGAAATAAATTATTAACACGTTTTCATTCTGTTCAGATATTTTCAGCCTGAATTAAATTCAACAGGTCACGTGCACCGAGGCACAGTGAAAAGATGTGTTTTGCATACTTTCTAATCAAGTCAGATACTATACATCGATACAATCACGCCAAACTAAACTACAATAGGTAGACCTACAGTGCAGAATACAGTTCTTAGCATTGTAGCACAATGCTCAGAGACAAAGTTCAATGTCTGCAATGTGATGAAAGTTGCAAATGAGCATGACAAGGACCATTCAGAAGCCTGATAACAGAGCTGAAGAAGCTGTTCCTGAGTCTGGTGGTGTGCTTTTTCAAGCTGCTGTATCGTCTGCCTCACAGGAGTGAGAAGCTTTACATTTGCTGAGGCATGAAGCAAAGAAACTCAAACGTTGAACATAATTGTAATTATTTCCAGGCATGAATTACTGGAGAGCGCTCGGCGGAAAGGCATGCCATTTGCACAGTGGGATGGAGCAACAGTAGTGTCATGGCTTGAGGTAAATGCCATTCGATTTTGGTCAACCGTGCACACAAAATCATCTGATGGTGAAAATTAAGCAGACAATTGTGTGCTGCTTCATATTTGTTTTGTGTCTCTCAATCTTCATTTACTTAGCCTCCAGTTCTGCAGTAATAATTCTAACTATGCATGTGATACAAGTGCCACTGTCTAGCATCCTGAAAACTATATTAGATTTGGAAAGTCCATGTTAAATCCATCTTTTGATTTTGATATTTTCTGAAATATTTGTGGCCGGAATATCAATAGCAAGAACTACTCCTCCCACTTGCAAGCAATCCCTTTGTTTGCTTCAAGTATCTATCCTTGATATTTCCTCTTCCACATTTAAACGTTGCTTCATGTTGTCATAATCTGTAAACATGAAGACTCAAAGATATGTGTGCAATTTTATCTTTCATCTCTCTTTGCAACTATTGTTTTCATGATCTCAGTTCATCTTTCAAACATTGAGTTTTGTATTACTATAATTTTCTTCAGCTAAACATCGGAAAGACTGTAGCCATAGCCTTCAGTTCTCAGTAGATTCTCCACACTCCCAATTAGACCTCATCTTCATCCCAGCCATATTCTTAGAGTGAATCATACGGGTGTCAGAGGTTATGGGGAGAAGACAGGAGAATGGAGTTAGGAGGGAGAGATAGATCAGCCATGAGTGATTGGTGGAGTAGACTTGATGGGCCGAATAACGTAATTCTGCTCCTATCATTATGATCTTATTTAGTTACTCAGTCAATGGTCAATGGTTTCTTAGGTACACAAAAATGCTGGAGAAACTCAGCGGGTGCAGCAGCATCTATGGAGCGAAGGAAATAGGTAACATTTCGGGCCGAAACCCTTCTTCAGACTACGTCAATGGTTTCTTTATTGGCACATGTATCAGGTATAGTGAGATACATTTCTTGCATACAGCTCAGCAAGACTACCCCGAGTATAAGCTGAATCACCCCAGTTAGTACAGTATGTACAGAACAGCCCACCCAATCCATATGCAAGAGGCACCATTTTGGCACCATTGTACAATCCCAGCTGCAGATGGCCACAAAGACCTGTTGCAGTTGTCGACTCCATTTCGGTCGTCCCACGATCCGATGTCCCATAGTCCCAATGTTTATTTCTGACTCCGTATACTTACAAAGTACAATTCATTATTATTCATCTGCATTCCATATTAGGCCGACCACCACTGATGCCATTAATCACCTTACACAATGTTCAATTATTCAAATGTTTTCCTTGTTAGCCGACTATCGTCCATGCTCCACAAACTTCCTTGAATGCTTGTTATTTTCTACCCTCTGTACCTTCGTACCTGAGATTAATAATTGATATCCTTGTTTAAGTCCTTCAAAGAACTGCACCTTCCACCCTTGTAGCCATCTCCTTCCCTAGCCGAATAAAAATTATGCTCTTCTCACTACTAACTTTACAATCTTAGATTCCAAATGCAAGATTCTAACAATATTTGCATCATCTCCCAACTCCCTGCATTGACCATTGATCCCACATGCTGGAAATCCCTCCTAAGTATCCTCCATATTTCCACCTTATCTTTCTAGAAAACACTCCTTAAAACCAACTCATTGGCAACATTTTTGGTCAACCCACCTCTAATCAAAGAATCATAGAGTGATATAGTGTAGAAACAGGCCCTTCGGCCCAACTTGCCAACACCGACCAATATGTCCCAGCAACACTTGTTCCACCTGCCCGCATTTGGTCCATATCCCTCCAAACCTATCCTATCCATGTACCTGTCTAACTGTTTCTAAAATGTTGGGATAGTCCCTGCTTTAACCTGGCAGCTTGTTTCATACACCCACCACCCTTTGCGTGAAAAAGTTAAGCCCCGGTCCCACTTTCACGACCTAATTGGTGACCTCTGCCGAGTTTGCCCTTAACTCATACTCGCAGCATGGTCGCCACGAGGTCGTAGGAGGTCTTCGTAAGCCTTCCTCATGCTCGTGAGTGGTCTCCGTGTACTCGTGGCCTCAAGTACGTTGCGGCATGTTTTCCAGCCTGATCAAAAATGACCACGAGTTTAAAAAAAAGGTTGGCATGGAAAAAATTTATACTTTTTACTCGTAGGTAGGTCGTAGTAGGTCGTGATGGTAGTCGTAGACTACCGTCATAGGTAGTTGTAGGTCGGTAACTGGCCCGAGAAAAAAAATGCAAACATGACATCATTTTATCATGTGATCATTTTCCACTCGTATCGTCGTAGTTGGTCTTAGGTGTGGAAGACTGAGGTCGTAGGAGGTCGTAGACATAGTCGTATGAGGTTGTAGACAGAGTCATAGGAGGTTGTAGGAGGTCTTTTACTTCGATGAGTCAACACGACCTCGACATTTTTTTCATTTTGTCTAGGGTCTTCTAAACTTGTGAATTAGGTCGTCCAACTGGGACAGGCCCTTTACTCCTCTGATTCCTATTAAATCTTTTCCACTTCACCTTAAACCTATGTCCTCTAGTCCTCGATTCACCTACTCTGGGCAAGAGACTGTGCATCTAGCAAGAGACTCTGTGCATCTAATCCCTTATTTGCCATAAGCCTCTCTGCACCTTCATGCTTATGTTTTGCATTGCAAAAGTAAACTATTGCAATTTTTGTGATTTGCGTTGCTCACCAGAAATGTGAAGGCTGCAGCAGTCATTCCATTTTATAACATGGCACTTCTGAATGTCTCAGTTTACGTTGTATTGCTGGAGAGAGAACGTTTACATTTAGAAGTACTTGATGACCATTTCATTGTGGGAGAATGAAGGTGGAAACGCCACTGTTTGCCTCGGTTAAAGCCATGTTCTGCAGACATAAGTTAGTACATGTATAAAGAAAAGTTCTCAAAACACAGCTGGAATTGTTAGGTTTCTTGTCCAACAAGGTTTCTCAATTTCCAGTATTTTAACTAAACCCTGTGGGACTGCCGTTCACAAAAGAGCAACTTAGCACTGCACCAGAAATTCAACTAAACAGATTATTTGGATAGAAAGTCCTAGTGGGGAGTGCCTGTTCTTGGCAGCTGACTTCATGCCATTTGGTTTTACGCCCACATTTACCATGAAAATAATCTTCATCAAAGCCATCCACCAAGTTTTCATTGCCGGTTTGCAATAGAATAGAACAGGTTGTTTAAAGAAAGTCAAGGGTGTTTTATTGTTACTCGTCCCGAAATAGAACAATTAAATTCTTCCTTGCAGCAACAGCACAACAGGTTGTAAATGCAGTACTCAATAAATAACAAAATAAACATAAAGAAAAGAAAAGTTCAATAAATAAAAATAAAAAAAACATAGTGGAAAAATAAAATAAAAAGCACAAGCCCCGAGTGCAACACAGGCAGTCCGTAGTTTAGTTGGAGTTCGGAGTGTTCTATTGATTAGTACGGGTGTCGGGTTATGGGGAGAAGGCAGGAGAATGGGGTTAGGAGGGAGATATAGATCCGCCATGATTGAATGGCGGAGTAGACTTGTTCGGCCAAATGGCCTAATTCTGCTTCTATCACTTATGACCTTATGATCTATAGCAGGATTGTTGTTGGGAACTAGCTGTTCCTGAAACTGGACGTTACAGGTTTCAGGCTCTCATATCTTCTTCCCAAAGGCAGAAGTGAAATGAGAGTGTGGCCAGGGTGGTGTGGGTCCTTGATGATGCTGGTTGCCTTTTTCAGAGGCAGCACCTCTGAAAGATTATTTCGATGGTGGGGAGGTCAGTACCCATGATGGACCAGGCAGTGTTCACCACTTTTTGTAATCTTCGTTCCTGGGCATTCAAGTCATCAAACCAGGCCATGATGCAACTAGTCGGTGTGCTCTCTACTGTACACCTGTAGATGTTCAAGAGGGTTTTCATTGGCATACCGATGAAGGAAATGTGCGCCGCATTTATAAATGAGAAGTAATTTTCATTTTCTGTGTTTGCTGTAATGCTGCCCAGCTGTGGGTGGGAATGCCAGCCTGGTACGTGGCAGCCTGCCGAGCCAATGTGAAAAGTGGTGCTATCATGTCTGCTTTGTCCGACACGGAGATACAGAGGGAGATCGGAATCAGCAATCCACTTCATCGACTGAAGCTGCGACTGGCCATACAAGAGATGGTGTCACTAACAAGTCCATCAGCTCCAACAACATCAAGAACGGTAAGATCATGGCGTTAAACGTGTTTCAAAAGTATTTGTGCAAATACTTGGAAGTGTGCTTGAATAAAATGAGGTGGGTTTAATTAAAAACTTCCTCAAATGGACAGGGATGCTAGTATTTAATCAAAAATGTCTATGCACAAGGGCATAAGGGGAAGCAGCAAATAGGTGTGCTTTAAAGATTTTAAGATTTGTGATGGTCGACTGGAGGTTAACAAATCCAACTGCGGCCCGATAAAATTTAACTAGCATTCCGTAACCTCCCATTTAGTATTATTGAATTGCTAATCTTTAGTGGAAGTATGCCTCAGTAATTAACCACATGAGACTGGAAAGCAATATACTGCGATGATGTGGAAATGGTAATGGTGAACTTTGCTGGGTTTCTCAATGAAGATTAAAAAATTATTATTCATTTAAAAATTATTAAAGTTTATTTATCCGTTAGGAACTTTGGTTAACAGTGCTGAATAGAACTGCTTGCACTGGGTTAGTGACAGTGGAGACATTAAGACATTTGGTTGATAGAAAGTGAAGATGCCATGGATTTTTAGTTTGCAATTACGTAGAATTATTGAATGTAATACAACACAGTGTTATATGGCAATGTCAAATAGAGCAAATATTTAAATTGTCAAGGAAATAGTAAATGCAACTGAGATAACTAAGGAATCTGAAAAGTCATGAAGTGAGTTTACCGATGACTTCGAAGGAGTGTTCAACTTTGCTGTCAGTCATGAAACAATCCAATGCAAGAACAAGAGGGTAAACAATTCAATGAAAAATAATTATTTTAAAATGTATGACAATGGAGTGACTTTAAATCTTCAACACTCTTGGATCTATATTCAAAATGCTTTAAGGAGACGCAAACGTTTCTTAATTATCGATATGTATAGAGCTAGAATAATCCAATATTATACGATGGATGGGTTATTTCTTAACAATTGGAAATAAAACTGAAAAACAATCCCAGTTGAAGTTTACAAATATAACAAAATGTTCTTAGTGGATTAGTGTTAATAGAAATTATTCGAATGATTTCCGAGCTACATACACATCTTGGCAGGATGGTGTAAAGTGCTATATTAAGCTTGTGGTTCATGATCTCATCTTTCCATTGCATTGAATTTATAATTTGATGTGGATAGAGAACTGGCTGGCAAACAGGAAGCAAAGAGTAGGAGTAAACGGGTCCTTTTCACAATGGCAGGCAGTGACTAGTGGGGTACCGCAAGGCTCAGTGCTGGGACCCCAGCTATTTACAATTTATATTAATGAACTGGATGAGGGAATTGAAGGCAACATCTCCAAGTTTGTGGATGACACTAAGCTGGGGGGCAGTGTTAGCTGTGAGGAGGATGCTAGGAGACTGCAAGGTGACTTGGATAGGCTGGGTGAGTGGGCAAATGTTTGGCAGATGCAGTATAATGTGGATAAATGTGTGGTTATCCACTTTGGTGGCAAAAACAGGAAAGCAGACTATTATCTAAATGGTGGCCGATTAGGAAAAGGGGAGATGCAAGGAGACCTGGGTGTCATGGTACACCAGTCATTGAAAGTAGGCATGCAGGTGCAGCAGGCAGTGAAGAAAGCGAATGGTATGTTAGCTTTCATAGCAAAAGGATTTGAGTATAGGAGCAGGGAGGTTCTACTGCAGTTGTACAGGGTCTTGGTGAGACCACACCTGGAGTATTGCGTACAGTTTTGGTCTCCAAATCTGAGGAAGGACATTATAGCCATAGAGGGAGTGCAGAGAAGGTTCACCAGACTGATTCCTGGGATGTCAGGACTTTCATATGAAGAAAGACTGGATAGACTCGGCTTATACTCGCTAGAATTTAGGAGATTGAGAGGGGATCTTATAGAAACTTACAAAATTCTTATGGGGTTGGACAGGCTAGATGCAGGAAGATTGTTCCCGATGTTGGGGAAGTCCAGGACAAGGGGTCACAGCTTAAGTGAAAAAGTTCACTTAAAAGATAGACAAAGTACAAATTCTTAAGACCATAAAAAGCTTTAATTTAACGTCTGACGGGTGTGAACTGAGAGACCCAGAGGCAACAGGTTCTCACGTCTGAATCTCCAGCAGCACACACAAAGAAATACCAGAACACCGAAGCTTATATACGTACCGATATAAAACCAATTGCATGATGTACTGACACAAAAACCATCATCCACCTCCAAATATGGAGTTGTTTTTCACTCTTTGCCAAAAGCCAGTTACCCCAATGGAATCCTCTGGGCCCCTTCTTATCTGATTAACCTCTTCAACTTATCTAAAAACTTGTAAAGGAGCGGCGAACTATTCAACTTACATAAAAAAGCTTGCAAGAGAGCTGTGAACTTTTCAACCTAAAGGGAAAAAACCTGGCATGATAGGAGTTGTCCAAATCCCATCATGCATTACAATTGGCTCTTTACAACAGGAAAGTTTAAATATGACAACAATCAATTAATAACTAACTCTTTCATTCCTCCCTTTTATCATATAATGATAACACTACAGTCCTTGGTTAGTACATAGTAAAGGCTTCAGACATTTCAGTACATAGATTAAGATAATGATCAGCAGTACAATAGATCCATAATGTATTACCATTCCCCATATTCCTCCAAACATAAATGGCCACCATTTTACACCTTTATTAAAGTTATGCATTTCCTCCCCTACCTCTGTAATCTTCTTTATTTCTGCATTAATATGTGCTGCTAAATCTGTAATGTTAGAAGATTCATCAGGGATGTAAGTACAGCATTCACACCCCATAATACGACAAGTACCCCCTATTATCCTATAGGGATATATGACAAAGTGCATCCATTTCAGCCCTAATGGATGAAAGGGCCTTTTCTTGTAGGTAAAATGTCCACCATTTAATTAAACAATTTCTCCAATCTAGGGGACATATTAATCAATTCCCATGATAGACAGGCTATCCCATACAGTGGGAAAGCAATCATCCAGAAATGCTCTGACTCTGATAGACTTCACTTAGCCCTCATCGGGAATATACAATTCAGTTTAGATGTTACACAGTTCTCACGTGAGGGACAACAAAGGCCAAATAACACCATCCCCTTCAGTTGTAGGTTGACCTAATCAACCTTTCCCATTTCTTTTCATCCCCAGATACATACCAGGTAACCATGGATATGCCCAAAATCCACATACAAAATACGTCCCATTTATTGGACTCAGCGGCCATTAGTACTAACCTTGGTGCAGGTGCTGTTCCTCAAGTATACTCCATTGCTCCTTCTGTCACAATAACAGGTAGTATTAACTGGGCTCAGGGGCAATACACTAATTTAAGCCATGGTATTTCCCAAACCCTGGTCTCATTTACCTTCCATCCTGTCTTAAAAGAGGCCACATACCATTCTTCAAATATGGGTCCTTGACTTTGCCATTCTGAAGGTACCCATTAGTTGCTTTTTTATTGTGAAAGTAAATAGTAAAGGCCAGAATCTCAGTAAGGTTAAGGGGTATTGTTACGAGGGGTATTCCTTCTCCACCATTATATGGGATGAGCGTACACAACCAGCATACATTTATTATTACGAAGGGCAAATTCAAAACTCATAAACAAAAACAGATTATTTCCCCAAGTGCAGTCCCTATGGGCCAACCCCAGAATATAAAAGAGGGTCAATAGCTCCATTGTCCTTTTTTGGTTCTCCGAACTGTTTAAAGTCAATCAGATGAATCCAACGCGGTGATCTTCAATCTTCTTGGCGGTTGATGTTGTTGATACCACTTGGTACAGTTCTGTTCAACACAGTTTTAATTCCTTCCGTCCCAATGCCTTATCAGTATGTAGTCTGACAGTATGAACTCGTCCCTGTGTTCAACTGGTAGTGGTCTCTGCGCTTCTTGTACCTTAGAATGCAGACCTGGCAAGGCATGGGTTAATTGCTGTGTATCATAATTAGTTAATCACTGAGGGCCTGTAGGTGAAACTTCCACACGTGAGTCGCACCACCAGTGGGTACGTAGCCTGTGGTCACCCTCAGTCCATAGCATCCTTCCCACAACTCGCAGTCACCCAGCCCTGCGTCACCTGCAAATCTGCCAATGCCACCATCACATTGCATTACATCGGCATACTTAGTTTCTCGCAGATCTGATGGCTATCAATGTCCCAAGATAGGCGAAAAATAGCGACATGTCCATCGCAATCTATCCTAGAAAGGGATTTCTTAAAAGAAAGAAGTTAACATTTTATCTTTTTGGCACCGTACTGACAATCTTACAGTGGTGAAAGTGAACCCACGCATGTCTCCCCTCCACCTTTTCTGCGGTAGGGGTTGTTAGAAGGACCTGGTAATGCCCTTCCCACCGAATGTCCAGTCTCTTCCTCATCCAATTCCTGATTATTACACAAGTACCAGGTTCAATTTTAGACATAGTGGTTCTACTGTACATCCTTCAATGCCCTGGTTAACAATAAAATATAATTAGTCATTTGCATTGTCATGTGATGAAAGTGAACAGCCTTTGGAGTATTCTGGTTCCATGTTGCCCCCAGTGGATGGTCATATAAAATCTCTGCTGAATTCCTTTTATTGGCATTCAAACAATTCAAACAAACAAAAGTTTGAACAGATTTTCGTTCCCTGTAGTCATAACAGCAAAAACAAAACACACAGTTCCACACAACATCCAGCACAGTGAATCTCCAAACACCTCCTTACTGTGATGGAACGCAAAAGTCCTATCTCCCTCTCTCCCTTCTTATCTGTTCCACTGGAGAAAGCCCTGTCCCAAGAGAAATACAAGCAACATGATCTTGTGAAGTATCTCAGCAAGCAATGTAATATCAAT
>CM075981.1:30369739-30532135 GCA_038087875.1 Malacoraja senta | reverse complement strand
AGAGAGAGAGAGAGAGAGAGAGAGAGAGAGAGAGAGAGAGAGAGAGAGAGAGAGAGAGAGAGAGAGAGAGAGAGAGAGAAAAAGAAGCAGACTTCGTAACTCTTTAATATAAATCCCAGGTGTCTCAACTGACCTGACTCGCTAATCGAGACCCCAGTTTTTCAACCTAGCAGACTTATTTTCTTTTAATATAAGACCCAGGTGTCTCAACTGAGCTGACTCGCTAACCGAGACCCCAGTTTCTCAACCTAGCAGACTTCTTCTCTTTTAATATAAGACCCAGGTGTCTCAACTGAGCTGACTCGCTAACCGAGACCCAGTTTCCAAACCTAGCAGACTTTTTCTCTTTTAAAAAACAACGCTGCTTGTCTCACAAACCGATAACTCCTCGGATGTCTCAAAAAGGCAGACAATAGAGGGAGAGAGAGTGTGAGAAAAAAAAAAGATAGACAGAAAAAGAGAGAGAGAGAGAGAGAAAAACAAAAAACCCAATTCTTTCTTAAAAAATACATACACAAAATTCATACGTAAAAATACATACACAATTCACAATTGGTCTTACCTTTGTCTATCTCTAAGAACCCCGGCAGGGAACCAATGCAACGTCTGATGAAGGATCACCTATGTTCCCGGGAATGTCGAGGGGTCGGTTGCAACGGACCGATTAGAGCTCAGTTTTCTCCCTTGCCAAACCGGTAACATCTGCAACCTCGAGCTCATTCAGCTGTTGATGGTGTCACAGCGAATCCTGCTGACTACGCCAATGAAAAAGTTCACTTAAAAGATAGACAAAGTACAAATTCTTAAGACCATACAATGCTTTAATTTAACGTCTGACGGGTGTGAACTGAGAGACCCAGAGGCAACAGGTTCTCACGTCTGATCTCCAGCAGCACACACAAAGAAATACCAGAACACCGAAGCTTATATACGTACCGATATAAAACCAATTGCATGATGTACTGACACAAAAACCATCATCCACCTCCAAATATGGAGTTGTTTTTCACTCTTTGCCAAAAGCCAGTTACCCCAATGGAATCCTCTGGGCCCCTTCTTATCTAATTAACCTCTTCAACTTATCTAAAAACTTGTAAAAGAGCGGCGAACTATTCAACTTACATAAAAAAGCTTGCAAGAGAGCTGTGAACTTTTCAACCTAAAGGGAAAAAACCTGGCATGATAGGAGTTGTCCAAATCCCATCATACATTACAATTGGCTCTTTACAACAGGAAAAGTTTAAATATGACAACAATCAATTAATAACTAACTCTTTCATAAGGATAAGGGGGAAATCCTTTAAGACCGAGATGAGAAAAAACTTTTTCACACAGAGAGTGGTGAATCTCTGGAACTCTCTGCCACAGAGGGTAGTTGAGGCCAGTTCATTGGCTATATTTAAGAGGCAGTTAGATGTGGCCCTTGTGGCTAAAGGGATCAGGGGGTATGGAGAGAAGGCAGGTACGGGATACTGAGTTGGATGATCAGCCATGATCATATTGAATGGCGGTGCAGGCTCGAAGGGCCGAATGGCCTACTCCTGCACCTATTTTCTATGTATCTATAATGCACACAGGAGCTTAATATGCTTCTATTTGTAATACATTCAAACTCTTTATCCCTGTGTATTTATGAACACGAGAGAAGAAATATAAAGGATAGCTGATACTTGCAAATTTACAGGACACATTTGGACAGGTACGTGGATAGGACAGGTTTAGAGAGATATGGACCAAACACAGGCAGGTGGGACTAGTATAGATGGGACATGTTGGTCGGTGTGGGGAAGTTGGGCCGAAGGGCCTACTTCCAGGCTGCATGACTCTATGAACAGTAGTTTTAAAGGAATCCATCCATTCTAAGATAAATGCTGAGTTCTAAACTGTGATTGAGTATCTAATCATCCTACTGTATTGTCTAATCAGATTATGTAGATAGAGGAATAGTTTTAAAGACCTAGGCATATGAGTCATATGGATGTGATGCCAATACAGCATCTCCGTGATCCATGGATTCTGAAGTCCACAGTGGTGTAAGGTTTGATCTTTGGACAAGCCTGTACTGCCGAGCACAGCTGCCACAAGTAGTGCAGGCATGTGTTGTGGAACAGCATTTATTAGAGCATTGATCAACTGAAGTCTTTATGAGCCTAACTTTGAAAGTCACAGGTTAGTAAGGAGAGAGAGATCAGCCATGATTGAATGGTGGAGCAGACTTGATGGGCCGAATGGTTTAATTCTATCCTATCACTTATGATTATGATCTATATCAACTGAAGAGGGTGCATTTTTGAGCTGGTTTGTGTTATCAGTAGGTGGCACCTGTGCTAGACTATTATAGTTTCTTCTTAATGATTTGCTCAATTATTTATCACTTGGCGACCAGAAATACAAGTAAAAATAGTGTTTCCATTTGAAGGAAGGTGTGGTTCCATTTGAAGGAAGTGTAAATAGATTTTATAAAAACTGACTGACTGTGTAGTCTTGCAGTCTAATTAAAGTTGAGAAAAGAAACAGACAGAAGAAGGAGCAGCTTTCACTTACGGAGTGATATATCGGGAGAGAGGTGATGGCAGGCTTCAAAGGGGGGAGCTTCAACTGATATTATGCTGTCTCTATTCAGTAGTGTTGCAGAAAATGGAATTGTTTAAAATCATTTTTGCAAAAAACAAACCTTATGGTACCCTCAAAGTAAGATCCAAGTTTCCTTTTCTTTTCAATGCAGAAAGTTCTGACGGCATTTTAATCTGTTACACCTAGCTTTTTTGTGTGATTGATTAAGGTTTTCTCATTCCTGTCAATCAGGATGTACAAAACAAACCCCATAAATTGCTTATGATCTCTCTGAAAAAGGGTCTCGACCCGAAACGTCACCCATTCCTTCTCTCCAGAGATGCTGCCTGTCCCGCTGAGTTACTCCAGCATTTTGTGACCATCTTCAATTTAAACCAGCATCTGGATTTCTATCCTACACCCTTAAATTACTTGTTTTACCAAATTGCTTTGGAGAACCTCCCGCTGTGCTGCCGTGGTGGTTTTGGAGCTGTGGAGAAATGCTTTAGGTGGATAAAGTTGATGGATCTGAATGCATCATTCGAGGTCTGGGGAAAGTGCTTCTTCTCGGGTTAGATCGTGAAGGATTCTCACTGTTGAAATCTGCAGTCAAATTCTCGATTTTTGTGTCTAATTGCACGGGACATAGTGTGATTGGGTCCCCAAAATGCTTTATCTGCATAGTTGTGGTATTTATTATGGTAGTGACCATGTGTGGGAAGTTTGTTTTCAATGACCTACCTCTTGCTTTACTTCATCCTTTTATGTAATGCTTTTCTCCTCTAAACTGCTTACTGGACTGTCCTTGTGCTGTTTGGGCCTTTCACATAGTCCTCTGGAAATGTCTGGGTGACTCATGAGGAAATGGAAAACCTGGCGGCATCAGCAAAGACGGTTAGTCTATCCCTATCCAACCTCGATGCACCATATTGAATATATGTGTCTCTGTGAACATTTTCATTTAATTCTATTTCAAACTCTTATCCTTTATCTAATTGACATGTTAACACCAGCAAATAATGAATGAATGCTTCTTGCTAACAGGCACTTTAATTGTTTTATGATGATGCATCTTCTTCCATTTGTGAAGAACTTTGTGAGTTGAATATCCTGATATTCATAGTCATAGTCATATTCATATTCATAGGTCGGTGGGGGCGCTGCAAGCTGGCAGCCCTGCCAGCAGCGTGTTAGTTTTTTCTACTTTTTTAGTTTTTTTAGTGTGTTTTAATGTATGGTTTTAATGTTTCTCTGTGTGTCTTGTGTGTGGGGGGGGGGGGGGTGGTGTGGGGGGGTTAGGGGGAAACCGCTTCGGTCGCTTCCTCCACGGAGAGGCAACTTTTTCAAGGATCGGTGCGGCCTTTCCCGGAGACGCGCCCAGGGCTTCAGCTGCTTGCACAGCGTGGGCTCTCGTCGCGGAGGGGAGGGGAAGAGCTCCGACCGCCGGCCCGTGGCCAACTTCTACCGCGGGCACGGCATGGACTTACCATCAGGAGCGGGGTCCCTCGCCGGGGACCCCTGGAGGGGAGCTCTGACCACCGGCCCTGCGGTGCTTCCGGCTGCGGCACGGCGGGAACTTTAAATCTTCGACCGCTGGCCTGCGGCCTACACCAACCTGAAGCCGCGGTCTCCGGTGGGGAGGCACCGTTTCAGGACTTCCTGGACTTTTACCTGTCTACTCATCTGGTGCAGGAACCTAGTACAATATATATAGAAATATTTAACAACTCCACAAGCAAACATCAATGAGTCAACCACATCTCCAGTTTGTCCATAAATAAAATTAATTGAATTGTTCAACATGAACATCTGCTTAATAATTATTTGTATTAAGTTGCCAAATATATTGGGCATTATATATCTTTCACTTTACTGTTCAGATAATCCCAGTTACCCCTTTTGTGTCAATAGATAGCCAAGAATTTATGAATGAATCTAGCCCTGGATAATGCCTTACAACATTACAATGAGTCATAGTTAAACAACATGGTGAAAGGACATTTGGCCCACCACAGTGGGCATTCATCCATATTAATCCTATCTTCCAGAACTTGGTCTGTACCCTTCTAGACCAGGGTAGTACAATATGCTCATCTCAACAACTAAATGTTGTCAGTGACTGCTTCGATCACTCTCTCAGACTGTGTATTCCAGGAACTCATTCTCTGGGTGAAAAAGGTCAAAGTCTCTTACCACTTACTCTGAATCTGTGTCCTCTAGTTTTATTTACCTCTTATAAGGGAAACGGATTTTACAGTCTATCCCATCTATACCCTCATAATTTGTATATATCTCAATCACGTCTCCTCTTAACATCCTCCACTCTAGTCTCACCTCATAACTGAAGGCAACATCTTGGTGAATCTCCTCTGCATCCTCTCCTGTGCCACCACATCCACCCAATCTGCTCATTATAAAGGTGATCTCAGCTTCACTGTAAACCCCGATGATAGGCTGGCAGCCAGTTGCCTATCAGTCAAGGTGGGCAGGTATAGGAAACTGGATTGTTATGTTATAGATGCTTTTGTGAAATTAGGAGTTAAAGTGTTCATAAGTTCATAAGTGATAGGAGCAGAATCAGGCCATTCAAGTCTACTACACCATTCAATCTTGGCTGATATATCGAAGATAGACACAAAATGCTAGAGTAACTCAGCAGGACAGGCAGCATCTCTGGATAGAAGGAATGGGTGAAATTTTGGGTCGAGACTCTTCTTCAGGTCTGAACCCATTCCTTCCTTCAGAAGGAACCCACTGCTTCTATCCAGAGATGCTTCCTGTCCCATTGGGTTACTCCAGCATTTTGTGTCTATCTTCAAACTAGCATCTGCAGTTCCTTCCTACACACGGCTGATATATATCTCCCTCTTAACCCCATTCTCCTGTTCTCACCATAACCCCTGACACCAGTACTAATCAAGTGTGTTGCAGTGGCAGGGTGGAAGGATGTGTACTCTGTATCAAACTCAAGCATCTATTTTAATTAGGTGTTATTGCTGACAACACTATTGATTGTACTAGGTCATTACCTAAATGACCGCAATTAAATAATTAAATATGATTTTTGTTCAAAACAAGATGGAAGTGGAACTTTTCACGACAGGCATTCTGTGCTTTCATCATGGCTTTCTGCACAGCACTTAGTTCTTTGGAACTGTAATTTATTTTACTGTAATTGCATGTAATTGTACTACTTGCTCTGCATATTCATTTGCAGGCTCAGTGTTTTCTTGTATATAAATGTTATAGATTAAAGATATGAAGGGGCATTTACTGTGAGTGTTACTTTAAACAAAGTGTCTAATTCTTAACGATGGAGATTTCCATAACAGAAAGTCATTGAATATATTCAGGCAACATAACCTTTCATAGTTTTTGAGTTTCACACATATAACACATAGTAAATCAAGCTTTTCAGACTGAAGAAGGATCTCGATCCGAAAGGTCACCCATTCCTTCTCTCCCGCTGAGTTAGCAGCATTTTGTGTCTAGCTTCTGCTTATGTTGCCTGAGTAAGTTGTATGTTGTAAACCTGGCTGTGCTGCTGAATCAGATTACTCTTAACACTATAAATTTAACTGCAATTAAGCGAAATTCCTTTGAAATTATCAAGGTACTTTTTAATAAGTTAGACTATACAGTTAAATATTTTGTCCAGTTGAGTAGTTTTAAACTATGGAGATCTCGCTGTGTACTGTTAAACAATTCACCGCTACTTTCTGCTTTCTGTTCCTTACACCTTTTGTTTTCAACTATTTTAACCCCACGTATTTCAGTTTTACAAAATTTGGACAAGTACATGGATAGGCATGGTGTAGAGGAATATGGGCCAAATGTGGGCTGGTGGGATGAGTGTAGATGGGGCATCTTGGTCGGCATTGGAAAGTTGGGCCGAAGGGCCTGTTTCCGTGCTGTATGACTCTATGACTAAATGTTGAACATTTAGTACTTTATCAGGGGCAACACACTGGTACAATAGTGAAGGAAGCTGCCCTCAAAATCTATGCAGTTCCACTGATTGGCTTCATTTTGTTTCCCTTTAGTGAAATATAGACAATCATGTCTGCCCATGTGAAATGCAGTTTCCGTCTCTGTTTGTGTTACATTTGTCACACAATTGTAATTAATTGTAATTGTAATTAATTTATTAGCCAAGTATATAGAAACATACAAGGAATTTGGTTTTGCCATACAGTCATACCAAAAAAGCAACAAGACACACAACTACACTACATAAAAAATTACATAAACATCACCACAGCGCATTGTGATGGAAGGCAATAACGTATTATCTTCTTCCCTCCTTTTCTCCCACGGTCAGGACAGTCGAACCCTCCACAGTCGCGGCGATGGAAGCTCCCGCGATTATGGCGGTCGTAGCTCCTGTGGTTGGAGCTCCCAAAGTCGACCCCCGATGTGCCAGCTCCACGATGTTAGGGCGCAGTGCTGACGGAGATACGATACGGAAAATGTTGCATCTCCGTCGAGGAAAGAGATTTTAAAAAGTTCTCCCCCTTCCCCCCCCCCCCCCATCCCCCACATAGCACAAAACTAAGATACACTAAATCATACATTTAACAACAGACTAAAATCAACAAAAGAAGAAAAGGACAAGACAGACTGTTGGCAAGGCTGCCATCGTACGGTGCCAACCGTACGACGCCATTGGATGCATGACAGTTTTTGGGTTGTGTTTCTTCCAGTCACTGTCTACTATGTGTTCAGACGATGCACCTTTATTGTGATGAGATTTGAATACCTCGCATTCCTCGAAGGCTAGGTGATCTGTTAAGCAAAAAGTGCTGTAATATTGTTCTAACCTAGGAATGTAGGTATTTTTGATTGAACTAATTGGATTCTTCTTTTCTGTTAATGCTTTTACTAACTTGCTAACCTATTAGGAGAATGAGGAGGGCAGTTGGGCTCAGGTGAGTGTACTGAATATATTTGAATAATTTCAAATTTCATTTGTATCTATTATCTTGTATGATAAGCAAAACCTTCTTAGCTGTTGCTTTGTCCTTTTAGTATCCTGACAATGCCATCGCCCAACCCCCCCACATCGCCCTCATCCCCAACTGCAAGATCCCAAACTCAGATCTTCTGAGCACCTACACCAGCTACAACCTGAAGTGAATCTCATACCCTCCGGGTCTTGAAGTATTTATATACATGAAGCCCAAGTGCACAGCACAATTTTGGAAGCCTTTCCAATTAATTTAATTTGCAAAATACAATTGTCAAACAAAGAGGGATAAAAAGAAAGTCACTTATATTTGAGGAGGTTTTATACTTTGTCATACCTCCAGTTTCCCTCTCCCCTCACTCTCAGTCTGAAGAAGGGTCTCGACCCGAAACGTAACCTATTTCTTTTCTCCATAGAAGCTGCCTGATCCACAGGGTGGATTTTGTGTCTATCTTTGACGTAGACCAGCATCTGCAGTTCCTTCCTACACACTTATATTTATACTTGGCTTCTACTGGCTAATTAAGTTGTAAGGCTGACAAGGATGAAATATTACACTTTGATTGTAAATATATAGAACATCTTGCTGGCAGTCGGTGTCAAACTTTAAAGATGAAGGAGGGTGATTGGGTTATTGCTTCCTCGCTAGAATCTATGGATCAAGCTTCAGAGAACACCTACGGCAGAGATGGAACAGCAGAATGAGAGAAGCAGATGTATCGTGTACCTCCCTCTCCCCCCACTCTGCCCCATCCCCCTCTCTCACCCCCTCCTCTCTCCCCCTTCCCCCTCCCCTTCCCCTCCTCTCTCTCCCCTCCCCCCTCCCCACCTCTGCCCCTCCACCCCTCTCCTCCCCCACTCCCCTCCCCCCTCTCCCTCCCCCCGTCTCACCACCCCCTCCACCCACCCTCTCACCCCCACTCCCCCCCCTGTGTGTATGGGGGTGGTTAGTGTGTGTGTGATGCCATAGGCCCCCCCCCCCGCAACCGCGCGTTGAGGGGACGGGACCCAACGGCAACAAATCAATTTGTCGTTGGTCTAGTAGAGATATAAAAGTAGAATAAGCAAACAAACATACACATAAGCACAAGCATGCACGCACACACGTACATACACGCAGATCACTGAAGAACAACAGGTGAAGTAGTATTTTGAGGAGACAAAAGGTATAAATTGACATATTAGCATGTCGAGACCCTGCATCTGAACTATGTTGTTCATAGTTCTGATATGTTGTTAGGTCTCAAACTAAAATGTCAATATACACCTTTTGCCTCCACAGATGCTACTTGACCCACTGAGTTCTTCCAGCGTTCAGTTTTTCCAGATTCCAGCATCTACAGCTCCTTATGCCTTCATACATAGATCAAGTCTATTACCAATAATTTTGGAATGTTTTTTATAGTGGTGCAGGGACAACATAGTGGTAGAGTTGCTGCCTTACAGTGCCAGTGACCTGGGCTCATTCATGACTGGGTGCTGTTTGTACAGAGTTTATACGTTCTCCCTGTGACCACATGGGTTTTCTCTGCGTGCTCCAGTTTCCTTCCACACTCCAAAGACATACCGGTTTGTAGGTTAATTGGCTTTGGTAAAAATTGTAAATTGTCCCTCTATGTAGGATAGTGCTAGTATACGGGGTTATCTATGGTCAGCAGAGGCACGATGGGCCGAAGGGTTTCCACACTAAAGTACAACATTGCCTACTGTAACTATTGCACTAACATCTTAACTGAAGGAGCAAAGCTTCAAATGCTCGAGCCATTTACCTTAATAAAATGTTGCATGAAAACTTTGGAGGAAATCCAAAAAGATGAGAGCCTGGCTTTCAGACTGAATTGATTTGCTCGCAGTGAGTCCTCTAATCTACCTGTCTGATGCATTTAGATTTCATTTTTGACTAAAGCCAACAGACGTTACTACATGTGAGTTACCATTGTCACAGCAGTGCTTTTCAATTCTACCAAAAATATTCACTTATTCGTTTCACTAAATTTAAAGGCATCCACATTTTTCCGAGAAGGCAAGCTAATCTCTATTTTTCGTTGGTGGTTTGAGGCATGGTTGCAATTTTTAACCAGTTAATGCATGTAGATTTAAAGTCACAGCTCAAGCCCTTCCGGTTCAAGTGTGTGTAGATGGTCTTAATATGTCATGAAACGGTAGCGTTGTTAGGATCATCCTCTATATTGGCAAATGCTAAATGCTCCTATGTGCTTGCTCAAATAAAAGGTATATTTCTCGTAAACATTTCCTGAGAAGATTTTTGAATTATGATCATTTTAGAGAAACGTGAGATATCTGGAGGCTGGCTGTTTCCAAAACCTGTCTGCAAATGGTTACTTGAACCAGAATCCTCCCTGGATTTGATTACTTTTTAATGTATTGTATTCAATAATTTGATAATATGAATTGTGTCGGTGAGTGAGAGGAGTCAGCCACCAATCTCGGTTGGAAAGCCCAATATAACTGTGCCATATGTGACCGCCACTGTACTGCGCCTCTTCCCAGACTCTGGCTTATGGAGATATGAACCACGAGTGGATTGGTAATGAATGGCTGCCCAGCCTTGGATTGCCCCAATATCGCAGCTACTTCATGGAGTGTTTGGTGGATGCTCGGATGCTTGACCATTTGACCAAGAAAGACCTGCGAATGCATCTGAAGATGGTTGACAGCTTTCATCGGTGAGTTGTTGTGCTTTGCTGTATCATTGGCAGTTTATTCATTTGAAGAAGCCTCACTCATATGGTCAAATTGCACAGAAACAGGTCCTTCAACACGTTGATGCCGCCCATCATGTACCTATCTATATTAATCCCTGGTACACTACTTGGTCTGTGGCAGTTCAAGAGGTCATTAAGATGCTTCTCACATGTTACAATAACTTCCTCCTCATGCTAAACCAATGCGGGTGGCACTGTGGCACATCGACAGGGTTTCTGCTGTACAGCACCAGAGACCTAGGTTCGATCCTGACTACAGGTGCTGTCTTTATGGAGTTTGTATGTTCTCCCTGTGTCCACGTGGGTTTTCTCCGGGTGCTCCGGTTTCCTCCCACGCTCCAAAGATGTACAGGTTTGTCGGTTAATTGGCTTCAGTAAATTCTAAAATTGTCCCTAGTGTGTGTGGGTTAGTGTACTGGGTGATTGCTGGTCAGCGCAAATTCAGTGGGCCGAAGGGCCTGTTTCTGTGCTGTACCTCTAAAAACTAAAAGTCGATGTTCTCTGAATTTTGACACAAGTGTCTGAAGGAAGTGTATGTAGGAAGATAAAAAGATCTTGTAAAATGAAGTATTGACTCTGTTTTGAACCTCAATGTCATGTAAGTGCCAACTGGTCATTCCAATCTTAATGACATTTGAAGTAGTATCCTTTTGACAGACTGTATGAGGGGGGCAATGAGATGAACCACTATCTTCTGACAGCCTTCCGAACTGTCTGCAACTTCTTTAATGTTAGTTTCATCATCAAAGTACTCATCAACCCATCTACATTTGCGTCTAGTTCATGTACTTGTACTAGGCCCCTCTGTTCTTCAACACTCCCCGGGTACCTATGATTCACTGAAAATCCTAGTCTTTTATTGAAATAATATTTTCATAATTTGGAATACAGATTAGTGCCCAATAGTAATATCCGATTTCCAAAATTGAAATTGGAAATTAGATTTCACATGTGCTTGGAAATTTATACGGTAGGTCATGTGCTAATATATACCATACTTTTGCCTTAGATCTGCATTGCAGCTAAAGAGTCATGTTGTTCTTTCACTGTATTCAATGTTTAAAAGTTAAATGAAATGTTAATTTTTAAATTTATTGATTTGTGCACTACGATGCCAGAAGTATATTTATCCTAGTAAATGAAGATGTTTTTGCTAGCTACTTGGATGACTATGGTATGTTCCAGCTAAAGATCTACCTCTGAAGTACAGTTCATGTGAGACTGCCAAATTGTACAGCACAAGATCCCACCTAGTCTTTTAGTTTAGAGATACAGCTTGGAAGCAGCCCCGTCAACTCAGACCATCGATCACCCGTTCTATGTTATCCCACTGCTTACTCACTGGGGACAGTTTACAGAGCCCAATTAACCTACACACCTGCACGTCTTTGGGATATGGGAGTAAACCAAATCACTCGGAGGAAACCCACACATTGACAGGGAGAATGTGCAAACTCCACATAGACTGAACCCGAGGTCAGGATGGAACCTGGGTCTCTGGCGTGTGAGACAGCAGCTCTACCAGCTGCACCACAGTGCCGCCCGATCTAATAAAAAAAAAATGCTACCTCTAATAACTTTCCACTTCTTCACATCTACCTTAGAGTGTGTCAGTCTAGATTGTCTCCTAAGATTTCTTCAGAATTGCTTGAACCTACAAGCTTTTGGCTGAAGGGTGAACTAGTTGTCACGGAGCCAAGGTTATTAATCAAAGGGCTGTTTATCCGTATTACTGAATGATGTATGTCTTTGTTCCCAGCACTTGTTTACATTATGGTATAATGTGTCTGAAGAGACTAAACTATGACAGAAAGGATCTCGAGCGGAAGCGGAGAAGAGAAGAGAGTCAACATGAAATTAAAGGTTAGTTTGTAAGAAATATCGCAGTCATTCAGTCTCCCTGTTGAACGGAAACTGTATTAGTTTAGTTTTCTCTATCTTTTATTCTACAAGTGTGTGCTGCTGCTTTTTTCTCTATACTATTCCCTTTCCGATCCCTTCCATATGGTGAAGATGAATCCTGTTTTATTATGGTGCATAATAATTGGCCGTTTACTATTACTCAAAGATTGACCAGCAGATCCTACGTGAAGTAGGGTGGGTGTAAAGGAATTGTTCATCCCTGCATTCCTTTGTCCTTTGACAGGATCATAGTTTGCACAAGGCTGATAAATTATCAAGAACCTGACCAAACTGATCACTTTGGTCTAAAAGGTCACATTTGCATTCTCATCCTTCTCATGGTATTATAGTCACTGGGTGGAACTGTACTTTTTGAAGATCATTTGGCTCAATTATTTTATAGGAAACTGAGCCACCAGTTTGTTTTTGGGCAGGAAAGATTTGCAAATTGTTGTTTTAAGTCTTCAGGTGCATGGTGTAATTTTGATTTTTCTTTGTTGATTGCTTTTTATTTGAAATGAAATGAAATGTGATATGGATGATGAAGACATATAAGCATGCACCACATTCACACATGTACACATGTAACTGCTTTCCATTGAATGGGCTGTTTAAATGGAAGCTAGCAAAAAAAATCAAGTTGCACATGCATGCACAAATATGCTTGAGTGTATTTACTGTACATACCACCCAATCTTAGCCACTGACTGTTTATCTCTGGATCTGCACATGTGAGGTCAGCCATGCTTATGGATTGTTCTCAGCTAAGATCAACCGATCAGCTATGGAGGATAAAAAGGAAAACACATTGCTGAGCTGTCTTTTCAGAATCTTCCTTTTATACATACAGCCACTTAAAAAAAAAAAAGATTTATATTAAAGAGATACCATGCAGAAACAGGCCCTTTGGCCCACCGAGTCCATGCCAACCCACACTATCCTACACACAAGAACCAATCTACAATTTTTTTTTTACCAAAGCCAATTAACCTACAAATCTGTACGTGGGAGTTTGGGAAGAAACCAGATCATCTCTAGAAAACCCACATGGTCACGGGGAGAACGTACAAACTCCGTAAAGACAGCACCCGTAGTCAGGATGGAACCTGGTCACTAGTACTGCAAGACAGCAGCTCTACTCCTGTGCCACTGTGTTGCTCCATTCCATTTAAATCAGTAATTTGGTGCCGCTTAATACAGCTGTATATTGGGATCACTAGTGCACATCCAATGTAATGATCAATGGGTCGTATAACCATTCTACCAACTATATTTCGATCGGAGAACTGTCTTGGTACACTTGGAACTTTTGACTTTTGCTTTGTTTTGCACTATGTTGTTTTAAAAAAATGTTGAACTTTTTTGGTTCATTTTATTACCATGTTATCAATCATGTATTGTGTTTACAGACTTGTTATGCTGCTGCAAGTAAGAATATCATTGTTCCATTTCAGTACCTGTGACAATTAAACACTCTTGACTTGACTTTCAAATTTAATTATTTGGAAGAACATAGTGGAATAATAGGTTTTGCAACAGTGCTTTCAGTTTGACAAATTCCTTGCACATATTCAAAACGTAATTTCTTGGGTCACACAGAAACCATGGAATTAGTGAAGTTCCTCCATTTGTGCTGATGATTCTTTTACATCTTTAATAGCACAGTTAAATTATTGTCACTGGGTGAACTGTTACATTAGAGGAACCACAGTTCACATTTTGAATAAATTTGAGTGCCATATCAAGCCATCTGAAATAGATTCAGCTGGTCTATGTGCATGCAGAAACCTAAAACAGATCTCCATCGGTGCATAACATGTTTTTTTCTATTAAAGTAATTTTATTTAAAGCTTCTTTGAAATGCAGAGAAATAGTATTTGTGCTCCCATTGAATGTTTTTTTTTCTATTTTGCTATCTGTGGCATCTGATGCTAGTTTTTGGCTTACATGTCCAAATAGAGGAAATAGTCTATTGAGCCACCGCTTCATCTGATTTATACTGTTGTGTTGCTGAACTATATTTCTTAGATTAGTCTGAAACAAGCCTCAGTAAAGCCGTTCCCATGTGTATTTTTCTGTTGTACTGAATGCACACGAACAGCCATAAAAAGTGCATGTAATATGGCTGTTTCCAGAATTGAAATGATTGCCCCTAAAACAAATCCTGGATGGTGCAACTAACATATCTTTCACTGTGAATCAATTACCTGTGTTTGACTTTGGCCTAGATGTGTTGGTGTGGACTAATGACCAAGTCACTCACTGGGTACAATCTATTGGACTTCGCGAATATGCAAACAACATTGTTGAAAGTGGAGTACACGGAGCCTTGGTAGCCCTCGATGAAAATTTTGATTACAACAGTCTGGCATTACTATTACAAATTCCCACACAAAATACTCAGGTAACCTCCACATTGATGTCTTGCTTTCCTGAAATTGAGTAATTCAACGGAAAATTTAACTTTAATCTTTAACTCTCTTATAGGCAAGGCAGGTCTTAGAACGTGAATTCAACAACCTGTTGGCCTTGGGGACAGAGCGGAAATTGGATGACGTGAGTATCGGATTCATTCAGACTTCCGCAGCGGGAAAGTTAGATATCATGTTTTTTGTGTGTTGCTCTTGAGCTTGTTTGTCAAGGTTGAGGCCAGCTATTTCCCACTTTTCATCTAGCCTACTAGACCAAGTTCCCTCCGTCTCCTTTTTACTCTGGCCCTGAACTTTCATTGCACATCTCGCTTCTATCTCTCTCTCTCTATAACTTTCTTCTCCATGTAGTTCACCTTTTGGTTCTTTACTCACATAAAATTGTCAATTATCCAACTTTGTTATAGCTGAAATTGGTTGTCTTGGGTCCAAACAACTTCTTCTTTAAATCTTTGTCTTTTAAATCTCTCCTCCTTTCTCAAATAAAACACAAACACTAACTCCTTGGAAACTGCCATTTTATCTCCATTATTTCTTTCTGCGTTGTTGGTTGTAACCCTGTTTTTCTAGCATTGGGAGGAATCAATGCCATTTTTTCTTGTGTATAATAATATTAAATTGCAGCTATACAAAAAATGTGCACTTTAAACTTACTTAGGCCAAATGAAATTCCATGAATTAATTCCTCTGTTAGTGTTAATTTTTCAATCAAATCTGGTTAACCTGTGTTAGCAAACGTCAGCTTTTAATATGACACTAGAAACTGCAGATGTAGGAAACAGGAACACTGGTCAAGCAGCATCAGAACTAATGCAAGGTCTCAACCCCAAATGTTGACCATACCTTTGCATTCACAGATGCTGCTTGATCCATTGAGTTCTTCCAACAATTTATCTTTTGATTCAGATATTAAGGAGAATGACAAGAGTCAATCTGTTTAGAAATCTGAATTTCTATTCGATTTATGCTTTCATCTAGTGATGTAGAATGGACTGGTGCACTTAAGTAGAATTGTTGAATAGAAATCTGTCTAAAATGGTAACAATTTCACGCTTGTGATGGGAAAGAAAATGCAATAGTTATGGTGACGGAAAACCTTAAAGACAGGGTTTCTATCCTGAAAATGACAAATGTGTTTCTGAATTTGATATATAAAATAATTTAAACCCAACGGTGGCAGCACGTTGGTGCAGCAATAGTTGCTTCCTTACAGTGCTAGCAGCACCGGAGACACAGGTTCATTCCTGACTATGGGTGCTGTCTGTACGGAGTTTGTATGTTCTCCCCATGATTGCTTTCTCTGAGATCTTTGGTTTCCTCCCACACTCCAAAGACATACAGTTATGCAGGCAAATTGGCTTGGTAAATGTAAAAATTGTTCCTAGTGTGTGTAGGATAGTGTTAATGTGCAGGGATCCCTTGTCAGCGCGGACTCGGTGGTCCGAAGGACCTGTTTTGGCGCTGTATCTCTAAACTAAATTAAACAATACAAGGAAATTAGCAAATTTGCAGATGACACAAAGCTGGGTGGCAGTGTGAACTGTGAGGAGGATGCTATGAGAATGCAGGGTGACTTGGACAGGTTGGATGAGTGGGCAGATGCATGGTAGATGCAGTTTAATGTGGATAAATGTGAGGTTATCCACTTTGGTAACAAAAATAGGAAGGAAGATTATTATCTAAATGGTGTCAAGTTGGGAAAGGGGAAGTACAACAGGATCTGGGGGTCCTTGTTCATCAGTCAATGAAAGTAAGGATGCAGGTACAACAGGCAGTGAAGAAAGTGAATGGCATGTTGGCCTTCATAACAAGAGGAGTTGACAAAGTAGGGAGCCGGCGTGCTTTGTGACGATGTCAGCGCCATAGGTGGCTGCAATTTGTATACATTGTGTATGCAAAGAAAGAATCTCACTGCTCAGTCACATGTGACAATAAAGTATTCCTATTCCTCCTTGTAACAAGCGAATATGAGAATATTATTATCTTGGAAAGACGGTCTAGAAGATTTTCTCCACATGCAAAGCCTTCTCTGAAGATTGCAAAAATTGTCCATAAATCCGAGTACCTAAATGCATGAGATAAAAAATTAAAGGCTTCAGAAAAGAAGATCGAAACATGTCGATAACCTTGCTGTTAAGCAAGGAACAGAATGCAGCAGGCCAAATCCAACACCTTCTGTACCTAAATATGTTTTATAGATGGCAAACCACTGATAAAACTTTTATGAAAATAAAAACTTGTGATCTATCTAACCCAATGCCTGAAGTAACCCTTTGCTAAGGGATAAATTCACCAATTTGATTTGTGACGTGTCCACCCCGGTCCTTCCTTCTTCCTGTTCTCGTCTAGCATAAGGTACAGAAGTTTTAAAGCGATGACCACCAGAATCAGGAATAGCTTCTTCCCCTCTGTTATCAGATTTTTGATCTGTCCTTCCATAAGCTAGGGTACTGTCCAATTCATCTCTTCCCTATTGTGGACATTGGACTTTGACCTATGGAACTGATGCACTACAATGCTGAGGACCATATTCTGCACTCTGCATCTTCCCCTTTGCTCTATTTATCGAACTTGAGTTGGACTTGATTGTATTTGTGTATGGTATATGTGATCTGTTTGAGTAGCATGCAAAACAAAGCTTTTCACTGTACTCTGATACACATGACAATAATAAGCCTCAGCCTTAAGTGGGAGAAATGGTAGTTGAAATTAATATACTGAGTCAATACAACAATAACAAACTTAAATAAAAGCACATGAAAAAATGTTTTAAGTCAAGCTTTAAAAAAAATCTCAAATGTAGAGCTCCTGTGACACAAATTGACGTTGGGAATGCAATGCATATTTTATAGCTTTCAGAATTTTGTTTTATTTTTAGCAGCAGTCATCTTATTTGAGTTTTAGACTGAGAATAGACTTGGACCATGACTGGACCTTAATTGCAACCAGAGTCATTTGCTTATTAAACCATGAGAACTCTACTTTAATGGACCATAAGCATATGTAAGGGAGCAAAGGTGGGCAATAGGTGATACCTGAGCTGTATCTGTAGCTGAATGCATCATAGGGAGAAGAATTGTGGATTAGGTGAGCTTATGCAAGGTAAAAGATATGAAGCCAACAAAGAAAACATTGGAGATAGACACAAGATGCTGAAGTAACTCAGCGGGACAGGCAGCATCTCTGGATAGAAGGAATAGAGCTTCAAGTTGAGACCCTTCTTCAAGGTGTTTAAAAAATCACTTTGAATGGTATATGTGATCTGTTTGAATAGCATGCAAAATAAAGCTTTTCACTGTACTCTGATACACGTGACAATAATAAGCCTCAGTCTAAAGTGGATAAAATGGTAGTTGAAATGAAAATACTATAACATGGGGAAGAACATAACATGGGGAAGTGACGTGCATATGGGAGCAAAATGCTTCAAAAAAACCCAACCCAAACATAACATTAGCATTGTAAAAGACAAGGGTGAATCAGTTGCTGCCATCTTCAGACACATGCTGAGTACATGATCTGCCTCAACTTCTTCTTGAGGCAAACGCTCCCACAGAGACTAGTATTCCACCACTCTCCAGAGAGTTGTCTGTACTGGCAATGGACTAAAAAATCCATTGTTCAATTGGCAGTGCATGTGACAATTAAACACTCACCATTCTTGACTCAGCCACTCACTGATATCGATAAAAAACACTAAAAAAAACAATGCAGCAAAAACAATAAGACCAAACAACATGCTGTGTTTCACGCTGATGACATGTGCTTCAGAAGTAGCAACCTATCCAGCTCAGCACAGTTACACCATTGGCACAGTTACAATACTGGTGCTTAACTCACAATATGGGAAAATATCCTGTGCACAAAAAAAACAGGACAAATCTATTCCAACTAATTACCACCCAATCAATTTTCAACGATCAGCAGCATTTGGAAAGTATTGTGACTGTCCTGCCGATTGGAACTTATTAATAAATTGCACACTGATTTCCATTTTCGGTTCCCCAGAAATGCTCTGTTCCAGACCTCACTACAATCTTGGTTCAACCACAGACAAATATCAGGGTTCCATGTGAATGTAACTGGCCTTGTCATCATATCAGCAGAAAATCCCAACTTGAAATAGTGCGAAAAGCGGATAGACACTAAATGTTGGAGTAACTCAGCGGGTCAGGCAACATCTCTGGAGAAAAAGGGTGGGTGAGGTTTCAGGTCGTAACCCTTCTTCAGACATATTTCAGAAATAGTGGAATAGGTTTTGTGGTAGATTTATTCTTGAATGGGTGTTTGTTGTGGGGTTGGGTGCCACAAATCTACTCTGGTCCTGGTGGTGTTCAGTTTTTCCCTCCCCCTACCCTTCACTGAGCCAGAGATAGGAACTTGCCTTGAAGATGGAAGAGCTGATATGATCTTGTGGAATGAGTTGTATCTTCACATTCATCACAGCATCCCCAGCCATAGTTAAATGAGTTCTCTTTTAAATGAGGATATACTCTTTTGTCTTGGGTCAGAGTGGAACTATCCAAAGTTATCTCCTCCAAGCTGCCTAATGAGAGATGGCTATTTAACAAGAACTACCATACTGTTTGTGGATGTCGAATGATGGAGCAGTATAGTTACAGTCACAGAGAAGATTTTGCTTAGAGCCTTTTAAGTGATGTGGGAGAGGGAAAAACTGATTCGTGAGCATTCAAACGTGGAAACGAAGAAAAGAAGCCTACTGGTCAGAAAGCAACAACATGCAGACATGTTCTGACAACGTAGCATTAACAACCTTGGAGGGGAAGCTAGATAGGAACTGAGACTTTAATATGTAAGATTAAAATAAATCGTAAGTGAGTATTCTAAAGGTCTGGTCATGGTGACTTTTTGACAGGGATGAGGAAAATAATGGAAAAGAGCACCATTTACATTTGGGATGTCACCAGTCCAGCGGACATGGAGTTGTGTGCAGGAGTGGATCCTCTCGACAAGATGAGCGCAGAAAGGCCTTGGGGGAGGGGTGGGGGAGGGATGGAAAACAAGAAGAGTAATAGTTTCAGGCTTGTAGCAGTCAATTACCTTAAATAGATGTAACTTTGCAGATGAGGAGAACTGTGGTAGCTCAACAATGCCTCTGCAGGTACTTTGGAGAATTACATAAAATGTCCGAACAATGAATAAGCAAATGACCAAGTCACATTCAGTCTTAGGAACTGGCAGAACAGTACAAAGTCGAGAAAGAGTGATAGGCTAGAATTTTGAGGCAGGTATTTGTTAACTGTTGAAAATCGTGAAGTATTTTTGCTCCTAAATCAGTTCCCGTGGTGTGAATGTTTAATTCTCCTGTTACTATAGGGTGATGACAAAAGTTTCAGGCGTGCACCATCATGGAGAAAACGTTTTCGGCCACGAGAGGTCCATAGTATTGCCATGATGGCCGGCTCTACAGAAACACTACCAGCAGGGTTCAGGGTTACAGCAATGTCCTGCCCAGCTCCATCAGTGCAGCCGATGAAAATTCAACCAGAAGGTAAATTCGCACCAACTCTCGGCCATTTTTAATGCAATTGGCAGTTACTAATATACATAAGAAGCATCATTAATTCACATTGTGATCAAAATATAACTGGTTGCATGCTTTACCGTGTAGTGTTACACAGAGTGTAATGTCAAAAACAAAGGTCACAACTAATAATAGTATATGTATCCTTAATATATCTAACTTGTCTGTTAGCTGTGCTGTATTAACATAACATTGAATTGCATGAAACAGGATAGAACTTCAATTCTATCTCTCAGTAACAACTGGAACATTTGTCAGACACAAAGTAACATCATCCTTGTTGTGTGGCTGAACGTCGTTGGCAACAGAAATATAAAACCTTTGCTTGTGTATCAAGGTATACAGAACTAACTGACAATCCTGAACAAATATTAATATCTAACCCTGGTTGCATACCATACATTAAGATTTCACATGGTGCAACTAGTAAAGCTGATTTGTATCTTGCTTTAAAAAAAAAATTCTTACAAAATGTGAAATATTTATGATCAAATGGAATTCTGAACACTAAAAGACATGGAGTTTATTTACTTACTCAATTCTTGATATGATACATTAGGTTAAGGTGCAACTAGCCAAAATCATTGCCTCCAAGCTAGCTGATAGGGGAGAGCTATCAGAACCCTCCATCTACTTTTCCCATCCCAGACTTAAATAATAATAGTGTTTTTTATAGTGGGAGAGTCTAGGTCCAGAGGTCATAGCCTCCGAATTAAAGGACGTTCCTTTAGGAAGGAGATGAGGAGGAATTGTTTTAGTCAGAGGGTGGTGAATCTGTCGAATTCTTTGCCACAGAAAGCTGTGGAAGCCGTAAAAGGATATTTTAAAGGCAGAGATACTGTAGATAGATTCTTGATTAATATGGGTGTCAAAGGTTATGCGGAGAAGGCAGGAGAATGGGGTTAGGAGGGAGAGGTAGATCAGCCATGATTTAATGGCGGAGTAGACTTGATGGGCCGAATGGCCAAATTCTGCTCCTATCACTTACAACTTGTTGACCTTAAGAAGCATGTAGGAGAAATAATGGAAATTGTCCAAAAAAAGGTAGTGGGTAACGTTTAAGCTGAACTAATTTGTTTGCACTGCCCAGTAGCTTGTCATAAGATCATAAGATCATAAGTGATAGGAGCAGAATTAGGCTATTCGGCCCATCAAGTCTACTCCAACATTGATCTATCTCTCCCTCCTAACCCCATTCTCCTGCCACCCCATAACCTCTGACACCTGTACTAATCAAGAATCTAATCCACTAACTTGGTCTCCACAGCCTTTTGTGGCAAAGAATTCCACGATTCATCACCCTCTGACTAAATAAATTCCTCCTCCTTCCTAAAAGAACGTTCTTTAATTCTGAGGCTATGACCTCTATTCCTAGACTCTACCCTAGTGGAAACATCCTCCACATCCACTCTGTCGAAGCCTTTCACTATTCTTTAAGTTTCAAGGAGGTCCCTCCTCATTCTTCTAAACTCCAGTGAGTACAGGCCCAGTGCCGTGAAATGCTCATCATATGTTAACTACTCATTCCTGGGATCATTCTTGTAAACCTCTTCTTGACCCTCTCCAGAGCCATCTCATCCTTCCTCAGATATGATGCTAAAAAATGCTCACAATATTCCAAATGCAGCCTGACCAGCACCTTATAGGGCCTCAGCATGACATCCCTGTTTTTGCATACAAGCCCTCCTGAAATAAATGCTAGCATTACATTTGCTTTCTTTAATACCGATTCGACTTGCAGGTTAACTTTTTGGGAATCCTGCACCAGCACTCCCAAGTCCCTTTGCACCTCCAATTTCTGAATTCCCTCCCCATTTAGAAAATAATCTACGCCTTTATTCCTACTACCAAAATGCATGTTTCCACACTTTGCCACATTATATTCCATCTGCCACATCTCTGCCCACTCTCCCAACCTACCCAAGTCCTTCTGCAGAGTCCCTGCTTTCTCTACACTACTTGCCCCTCCACCTATTTTCATATCATCTGCAAACTTGGCCACAAAACCTTTAATCCCCTCATCCAAATCATTAATGTACAACGTGAAGAACAGCGGCCCCAGCAGCAAGCCCCGTGGGACTCCGTTAGTCACTGGCAGCCAACCAGAAAAAGCCCCCTTTATTGCCACTCTTTGCCTTCTGCCATCCAGCCAACCTGATATCCATGCTGGTATCTGCCCTTTAATACCATGGGCTCACATCTTCCTTGGCAGCCTCCCCTGTGGCACGTTATCAAAGGCTTTCTGAAAATCTAGGTAAACCTACCAACTCTCCTTTGTCTGTTCTGCTATTTACTTCAAAGAATTCCAGCAAATTTGTCAGGCAATTCCTCCCCTTCACAAAGCCATGCTGACATTTGTCCACAGAGTTGTTGGCTACATAGTTTCTCTCTGACCTAGTTGACTTAATATGGAGATTTGCTTTTTGCTATGGTGCGAGTCTCCAATGTTTTATATCACTATCTGGGAAAAGACTTCAAAATAAACTATGCATGCGGGTAGTAAGCACCAATGCCTCAGTCTGCGATGTGTTATTTAATATCTACTGTGCTGTTGGGCATTGAATTGGATGATCATAAAGACATTGGCCATATAAATAGGAGTGAGTTATTTAACTCATGCCTGCCATGAAATTCAGTAAAATGGTGGCTGATCAGAGCCACTCTTCTTGGTTTCCGCAACATTTAAAAAAAAATCAATCACCTTCTGAATTTGATGAAATCACAGCAGCTGGGCCCCAAAGCTTTCAATTGACACCTGGCTGCAACCAATAAGGCAAAGGGGCAGTCCATACCACAGTTATCCCTACATCTCTCTATGCAGGGTTCTTTGTCCAAGGTCAGTGGCAAGGATCTTAATATCCAAAAATCTAATTATCTCTGACATGAATATACCTAGTGACCGAGTCTCCAAACCCCTCTTGGGTGAGGAAATCAAAAAATTCACCAACACTGGGAGAAGAAATCTCTTCCCCTCCTGAATGGCCAAATCTTTTGTTTTTTAGTTTAGAGACACAGCGTGGAAACAAGCTCTTCGGCCCATGGAGTCCACGCCGACCAACGATCACTAGTACACTTGTTCTATCCTGCACAATAGGAACATTTTACAGAAGCCAATTAACCTACAAACCATCACGTCTTGGGAATGTGGGAAGAAAGTGGAGCACCCGGAGAAAACTCACGTGGTCACAGGGAGAACGTACAAAGTTTGAACAGACAACACCTGTAGTCAGGATCGAACCTGGGACTCTGGTGCTGTAAGGCAGCTACTCTACCGCTCGGCCACTGTGCCGCCCTACTTTACTTTAGACTGACCTGCTAATTCTGGACACCTCAACCAGGAAAATACAATGCTGCAGAAAATGTGATGATATTGTGAGGAAGTAGTCGAAGCAGATGGAAAGGACCTGGAGATAGGTGTAGTTTGACTATAGAAGGTCTAGACTCCAGAACAACCTGTTCCCTCAATTTTCATTTGCATACAGTGCTTGGCCACTGAGTAATCTTGTAAAGGAAAAAACCCCCATAGATACCAGAGAGTGGAAAGAGTTAACTTTTTAAGTGAAAGACTGCCCGTTGATGTTTGTTTGAAGCTTGGGTACTTATGTTTGTGCTAATCTCCAGGAATAACTTGTCATAATTATTGCATGTTGTGTGAATTTTTTGATGCTGTCATATGGAAACACAGTTGCTACATCAGGGACACAGAGGTTAGACACATCAACTGTACGCACATACTCCTGCTGACATCCAGATCAGTCAGTGAGTCAACGGTGAATAACCGGTGAGTATGTAACTTTTCCCTTCTGCTTCTCGTGGCTGTTGGATAGAACAGTAGGGAACTTTGGTGCAGTACATGAAAAGTTACACGCAGGTACTTCCAACAATTTTTTTTTGTGCCATTATTTTTGTTCCAAAGAGATTATCTAAATCTTCAAATTGAGCATGTGGAAATGATATTTTAAGGATTTGTCAAAAGCTGCCTGTTTTTTTTAATCGTCTAACTTTATCCATATGTTATTGAAAAACTAGACGTGTTTGTTGCAGAAGACATAGTGAGTGGCTAGCATTGGTTATTTACTCTGAATGAGCTTCTGGAACTCAGAGGAGGATGAATCTTGAATCCCACTTTGCATTGACTAAACTGAATTAAGTATCCATTGAATAACTAATGTAAACCTGTTTGCTTCTCACTATCAAGATTACAGATCATTTCCCATTCTCCCACCAATTGACTTCTCTGACCCATCCCCTTTTCTTCTGGTACAGTGTCTCAATTTGCTGGGATGAGGTTGTGTCAACCGATCTATTGCACAGTCTCAATTTTGTTATTTGGACAAGTTTAAAGAACGGAAGTTCTTTCATTGTGACTAATTAAAAAACACCTCTAGTTTACAGGTTGGGCAGGTACATCATCATTACATCCCTCCCAGAAAGCATGAAGTAATGAGTTTAATGGTTCAATATTGATTTCACATAAAATTCAGGTTTTACACGATAATGTTTTGACAAGCTCTATCCTATCCCTCTTGCCTCCCCCTGCCCCGAAACTAAAATAAGAGCATATATGTCTTAAGCTGTCTATTTTGTTTGTAGCACCTTGACCTTCCTCACTAAACTCTTCAAGAATTTTCTTAAAAGTGCCTTTCAGCTTCTAAAATTAATTCTGAATTAAATTAATTCCAAAAATAAAGCAATCTGCAGGTGTATTCAATAAGTGTGTGCTCCATCAGAGCCTGAGAGTACTTAGAAATATTCCATGTTCTTAGCTCAGTATGTCATCCGATGATTCTCCCTCTGCAACGTGTTAGTGCATTGATGTCAAATGAGAGTGGAATTGAGCCAACCTGCGGTGATTGAATAAGCTCTAGCCGTTTTCATGTCAGGATAGCATGGCAATATGAGAAAAATATTGGAGGACTATTGTGGGAAACCATTTCCCGGTAAGGAATAACATCTTCATGAAAGCAGAAAGCCAGTTATGAAGGAATATAATTAATAATTGATCATTTGTCTCCTCCAGTGCATTCCCACTACTTGTATGGACATATGCTCGCTGCCTTTCGGGAATAATCCACTACATCTCTGTGAGATCGACAATGGAGATCAAATGCTGTTGCACAAAAAATAGAAAGGCGTAGAAGGTTTGAATGTATGTTGAACATAAATGGGCAATAGTTTACTTAGGCTCAGAAAATGTCATATGGATACACAGTTATCACATTATCATTTTATTTATCTGGTAACAACTTTCTTTGTGGAATTATCCTTTACAACGCTGGTTGAGACTTTTAGGGTTTTATTTTTTAGATATTTCACTGTAATATTGTTATAATCAAAGTACGGTATGTAGTAAGATTCTGTCAACTTTTAACCTCAAGTACATTCATTGTAGTTTCATTGGTTGTAGTATTTTTTTCCCCAAGTGTATCATATCTGCTATATGTAAGCGTATGGCCATGAAGTAATGCAAGTTTTTTAAATGTAAATGTACCTGTATATAAATATGGCTCACTGTAACAGCGTTTTTTAGATAATTTAATGGAATTTGAAAAATATAGATTCAACCTAAATGCTGTCTTAATTATTGATGTTGTTGCCATTTTATCTTGCTGATATCTTGCAAGAACATCTTGTTACATTTGATGAGCATTTGTTCATTATCAATGAATTGTGTGTCCACCATGCCAATTGCAGCACATGATGTGATGAATGGATAGCTATATTAATTATTTTTTTGATAATTGTGGAAATAACAACCATTAAATTGTGTCCTGTCAGTAAGGCATTGATTTTCCAATTGGCATCAGTTTTGGGCTCCCAAAGTCTTGTTCCACTGAACATTAAAACAAAAAGTTTTGACTACTTATGCGAATACAACTGGGTTTCAACTTAGCCTTGTGGTTGGTTACACAAGGCCTTGTTTCCTATATTTTTTCACATCATTTGCTGTATTTATTTCAGTTATCTTCCTTGAAATGCAAATGCAACTAGTTTTCTCCCTTCCTCAGTTCCTCTCAATCATTATCAAATGTACAGACTCGATTGGAAAGGATACTCTTGAGAGTATTAAGAGGAGGCAAAGTAACACAGCATCCAAATGCTTTTAACCTCCAATGCTGATCATTCTGATTTCAGATTCCCAGGTATAAATTCAACAATTCACAATATTTTGAAATGAGCAGTTTCTATCGCAACGTCATCACATATTGATAAAGTTGTAGGATCAAAAGAATATCAATTACAGTTTTATCAAAAGATGCCTTGTCTTGTTTAAGCTATCAGCTAAATGTCTCCAGTTGTAATTCCCATCTTTTAAAATATACTGAAAAAAATCAGAATAAAAGCATTTTGTCTTTTTCCCTATTTTAAGCGGATATAATAATCTAATCATTAATGAAATGTGGCAGATACATGCAGTTAAACTCATTACACCCATTCTACCAGGGAGACAGGGAAACGATTTACCAGATATTTCAAGAGGAATTTAACATGCTTCTTCAACGTAGTTAAGCACTGGCACTTTCTGTTCTGTTAGTCTTCGTGACTATCCCTTGAAAAATATTGACCATTGAATACTTTTATGAAGATTAACAAAATGTTGATCCTATTTTATAAAATTCATTTTAATAAATTGATAAAGATATATTATATATAATCCTTCAAAGCTCTTGAAGTGTGCATCTTTTTAATTCAGCACTTTTTGGAAATAAGTCAAAATGTTTCGTGGACATGAGTGTTTTGCAAATACAATAAAGAAATGCACTCATTTTAACATTTTAATTCCCAAGTGCCGCAAAAATAAAGTAATGTTTTCTTCCTATTTACTGAGTTCAGCATGAGGTGACATGTAGGGGATGTGTAGGACCACCGAATGAACTGACCCTCAGTGAAATTTTCTTATTATTTCCCACCTGTGAAGAGCAGCAGTATACACTGAAGTCCAAAAAGAACAGGACTTCATAAATACCTAGTAACAGCTGTGATCTTATAACAGGTTTTATTGAATTCATCCTATACATTTTGGACAATGTCAACAGAACCTTCCAAGTCCAATTTTCACCTTAGTAAATTTGAAAATAGTCTCTGGTTCCTTTCTCAGTTCATGGAGGAAAGCATAATAAAATTGCCTGAAAATAACATGTAATTATGAGAAGGCATTGAATTAAAAAAATTCCTCCATATTTCATACTCAAAATAAATTAATAGCTAGATTTGAACGTTCTTAATAAAATAAATGAAAATCGTGCTAGTTTATTGATCATGTTTTTTTTGTTTTTTTTAAACTTTTCTCTGAATACATTAGTAATTTTCAAGAACTACCTGTGCTCGACTTAATGAAGTTTGTTACCAGCACAGTGCACCAGGTTTAAAAAATACTTGTCTTATTAATAGGTAGACAAAAATGCTGGAGGAACTCAGCGGGTGAGGCAGCATCTATGGAGAGAAGGAATAGGTGACATTTCGGGTCGAGACCCTTCTTCAGACTGGTCGGGGGGGGGGGGGGCGGGAAAAAGAAAGGAAGAGGCGGAGACAGTAGGCTTGTGGGAGAGCTGGGGAGGGGAAGGAGTGCGAAAGCAAAGACTATCTGAAATTAGAGGTCAATGTTCATACCATTGGGGTGTAAACTGCCTAAGCGAAATATGAGGTGCTGTTCCTCCAATTTGCGCTCGGCCTAATTTTAAGAGAGACTGAATTTCTTGCGATAGTTCAGTTCAATTCGCCCAGTGCTTTTGATTTCAGTATCAGATTGCAGCATTTTAGGCTCAAATATAATCCTTTCAATTATGTGGATTATGAATAAACAGCACTCAGGAAGCATGTTGATCAAAGTTTTCAAAGCAGTAAAGTTGCCCAGAAAAACGGTCTATCGCTGTCTCACCAAAGTCCAATATTGCTCCATTTGGCAACACTGCTTGCAACCTCACCCATCATTACACGTAAATATGGTTTAAAATCTCTTTGATGCCACAATGGATCCTTTACTGTTAATATGCTCTGAAATTCTGTTCCTAAATTGTAACCATATTTAATCAAGTGAATCTAAAAAAAAGCACCTTTCTTTAATTTCTGTAATAAAATCTCCACCTATTATGTGGGCATATTATTTAAAATGTATTTCCCTCTGTGCTCCCCCCAAGATCTCCCATGCTCTTATTTTTCTGGTACTCAATCCTGGATTTTACACATTATTTATGCCAAGTTTGCCTTGTCATATGGTAATTGTCTTGTTACCAAATGTACTAATTCAAAGATAAAGAAATTCATACACATGAAGTGATGAAGTTGTGAATGATATTATTTAACTGTACAGAGTTCTGTTACCTATTGCCTGTTTTTTAACAATGAACATATCTTCTGAGTGTGCTGTGCTGATGGTACAGATCTTGGTTGACATATATCGCCTTGGTCTTTTTTTTAATTAACACTAACAGTGATCAGTTTGGGATAGGGCAAGGGAGTGCTGGTATTGCTCAAAGTCTATCTACATTATAGATGGTTGTCCATTCATGAAATCTGATTACTAGGTCATATTTGAATCAGGTCATATTATTTTAAATTCTAAATCTAAATGTTAAATATCTCTACACATGGAATTCATTGAACGCATGCACTACCTCTATTTCATTAAACTATGATATGGTTTAGTTTATTGCCACGTACTGAGGTGCAGTGAAAAGCTTTTTGTTGCTTGATCTTAACGTAAATTAAGGGGATCTATTTAGAGATTATTGTAATTTGTGCCAACAAAAAAACTTTTAAAAAAGAAGCATATCCTGTAATTTACATGGACCAATGCAACTGGCAATTTGGGCACGTGTTAAGGAGTTTCCCTTTGTTTTATCACAATCGACAATAGACAATAGGTGCAGGAGTGGACAATAGGTGCAGGAGTAGGCCATTTGGCCCTTCGAGCCAGCACCACCATTCAATATGATCATGGCTGATCATCCACAATCAGTACCCCGTTCCTGCCTTCTCGCCATATCCCCTGACTGCTATCTTTAAGAGCTCTATCTAACCATCACAAAACCATTCACCAAATATATAGTGCTTATGAAAGGCTCGGTATGGACTTCACAGAAGTTACGTTCAAATACAAATGCACTTTAATAAATTGTTTAGTACGTTAAGGTGATTTTTGGATTGAAATTGGAGAATTACCAAGAATACTTGGAGATAGGCTTTGCACTGTGCCACCGCAAGGACATAAAAATCAAGTCAGTGTAGGAAGAAACGGCAGATGCTACTTTAAACCGAAGATAGACAGAAAAAGCTGGAGTAACTCAGCGGGTTGACAGCATCTCTGGAGAAAAGGAATAGGTGACATTTCAGGCCGAGACACTTCTTCGTTGAGTTTATGTTATAGGCACAAGTACAGATACAATGAAAATCTTGCTTGTAGCAGCAGCAGAGGCATGTAGATTCAGAAAACACACAAAACATAAATTATACTAGAAAAAACAGGGCATTGGTACAAAACCCAATTAGACAAATAGGTCCATGGTAGTGCAATTGTGGTCCAAGGTGCTGTAGGGTTATGGTGGTGCAGGTGCACCTGATGTTCCTCAACCTGGTGGTGTGGGATTTCAGGCTTCTACCAGAGGGTAACAGTGAGAAGGCATGGCCCAGATGGTGGGGATCCTCCACGATAATTGCCACCTTCATGACTCAGCGTCTCGCTCAAATGCTTTAATTGAAGCACAGGGTAGTCCACCAATCTCTGCTGCCTCTTGTGGTCTGGTGCATTGAAATTGCTGTACCAGGCCATGATGCAACCAGTCGGCATACTTTCTGCGATGCACGTGTAGAAGTTTGTGTTCATATTTGTTGTTGACACTCCAAGGAAAACTGGCATGCAATTTCCTAACGTAACGTTTCTGAAGTCACCGATCAGTTCCTTTGCTTTTGTAGATGCTCAATGATAGATTGTTGTTGTGCACCACTCAACAAGACATTCATTCTCTTTCCTATGTGTTGATTAATCACCACCAGTGATTTGAACAACCACAGTACTGTTGACGGTGTTTTTTTGTCATTGGAACAGTACTTAGCCACATTGTCATGGGTGTAAAGAGAGTAGAGTGGGGTGCACCTGGATTAATGGTCAGTGAGGAATGGTCCACCAATGTGGAAGTCAAGGATCCAGATGCGAAGTGAGGTACAGAGGCGCAGGTCTTGGAGGTGAGTCTACAGGGGATGATTATGTTGTATGTCAAGCTGCAGTTGATGAACAGCAACCTGACATACTTGTTCCTGTTATCCAGATGGTCCAGAGAAAAGTGCCAATGAGATGGCATCTGCCATTGACCTGTTGTGGGGATAGAAACATTTAAAATGGATCCAGGTTATTTCTGACGCAGGAATTACATTGCTCCATAACCTACCTCTCAAAGCACTTCATTACAGTGGAGTGCACCCATTTTTGTCTCCCCTCATTACAGTGGATGTTAGTGCTTCCGGATGGTAGTAATTGAGGCAGGTCACTATGCTTTTTTGGGGCACATTTACAATAGGTTTGAGTTTGACTTTAGTTTATTGTCACATGTACCGAGGTACAGTGAAAAGCTTTTGTTGCGTGCTAACCAGTCAACGGAAAGAAAATACATGATTAATATTGAACCATCCATAGTGTACAGATACATGATAAAGGTAATAACGTGAATAATGTTTAGTGCAAGATAAAATCCAGTAAATTCGGTCAAAGATAGTCCAAGGGTCTCCAATGAGGTAAATAATCGCTCAGGACTGCTCTCTAGTTGTTGGCAGGATGGTCCAGTTGACTGGTAACAGTTGGAGTTGTTGGTAGGATGGTTCAGTTGACTGATAACAGCTAGGTGCTGTTTTCAAGAAGGTAGGTATCTCAGAATGCGTAAGTGAGAGGTTGTTGATGGCCAGCATTGACTTGGTGGGCTGAAGGGCCTGTTTCCATGCTGCATCTTTTAATTAATCAATTGTCTCTTTGTGCCCACAATGTCCTTCAAGAAGTCATACCTGGACTTGTTGGTGACCATGTAACACGGATGTTCATATGTGGGCTATTTTTGAGGAGACAAAATAAGTTTCATTAAAGGTATTTAAACACGTGCCCACATTTTACTTAAGGCTTATTAACATCTGAGGACTATGCTATGATGTGGCTCATGACAGATTTTCTTGAAATAGCTGGTCTTATCAAGCAAAATGTAAAGCAATCTCTTGGAGAGGCAGGGGATGGGGATGGGGATGGGGATTAGGGAAAGGGAAAGCTCCAACTTAAAACATTGATCTTGAAGCCGATAAAGCAACAACCCAAGCTTAAACTTTATCTAATTACCAGTGTGGCTGAATTTTGTCCCATCTTCTGAGAACTTCACTTGTTCAAATTGCCATCTCTATAAAGACACTTAAAAATCCTTTGAGACTGGATTATTGAAGGTTTGGCAAAAAAATATCACTCAGTTGGTATTCCCAACACGCAGTGACCAGTGTTTCCATAGTCACTTACCTCAATGATATATTTTCAGTTCCTTGCTGCCACTCATCACCTCCTTGTCTGTTTTCACATTTTTAAAGTGGGTAACAGAAGGGATACATCTTGCAAGTTTTAGATTATGCACCAAAAGCCTTTTAGCTGGGTTTCGAATTTGGGGAGGGAAATTGATTTGACACATGCAGATATTTAATTTATGTATAAATATAATTTATCTAATGAACGTGATGCTTATCAATGTGTAGGAAGGACCTGGTTTACACCAAAGATACGCACAAAATGCTGCAGTAACTCAACGGGACAGGTAGCATCTCTGGATAGATGGATTGGGTGATGTTTCGAGTCTGAAGATGATTCTTCAGATTTCAGACAATCTGAAGATGGGTCTCGACCCGAAACATCACCCATTCCATCTATCCAGAGATGCTGTCTGTCCCACTGAGTTACCAGCATTTTGTGCCTATCTTGATGCTGTTTAAACCTTTAACTTACTTGAAAGAGCAATATGTGCCATGTAAGGTTTATGTAAATGGAAATATATTGATCTTAAATGTCCAATTAAATAAAAACACGAAGCTAGGCACAAAAAGCTGGAGTCACCCAGCGGGACAGGCAGCATCTCTGGAGGGAAGGAATTGGTGACGTTTTGGGTCGAGACCTTTCTTCAAACTCAATGGGTGACTTTCGGGTCGAGACCCTTCTTCAGACTACACCCTTTACTGAGATTCCCTTGTGCAGTCACAGTCACTATATTGGGGAATAATGAAGTTTAGGCAGATGTTGGTTTGATTAATGTGGAAACAAAGAACTACAGATGCTGGTTAACTCACAATAAGACACAAAGTACTGAAGTGATTCAGTGGGTCAGCCAGCATCCCTGGAGAACAAGGATAGGTAATATTTCAGGTTGAGATCTTTCTTTAGTCAGGCTAAGTCTATCCAAATGGTTGAGTCTGAAGAAGGGTGCCTGACCCGCTCAGTTACTCCAGCACTTTTGGTTTGATGAATGTTTGAACATGAGTCAGTACTGATGTAATAATTGTTTGGATAAACTGTTGGGCAGACATCAGTTGATGGTTCCTATTTAAAATATAAATATGTTTACCATCTCTATGGAGTAATACTAATGCTGTAGCCAACTTGCCTCAACATGTGCACTTGTATCTCTGAGCTGATAGCCATGACGAGTCAATTCACACAATCTAACAGTAAACTGTTGGAAGGGAGGCAATTTTGTGTTAACAATTGGCTTGTATTGAGATCCAAAGAGGATGATGAGCTGGGCTTGGTGTAGATTTAATCTTTAAAAATGTATGCATGCAGTGAATGAGAAGTAAATGTGGACAGTATTGTTTCAGGCCTGAATAATTTTAAGAGCTCTTTATTATGCATAATATTTGAGTTCCTGATAAAGTATTCACTGATAAATTAAAAATGGAATCCTGCAATTTTATCACATTAATAATCTCCAGAAATTTATGATGGACTGGTAATGCAGTCCAAAGGAAATGTGGAACTGATAAGATTAATTATCATTTCAAAGTAATATATGTTGATAAGTGCAAATAATATCTAATCTGTGCATTGTAGTGCAAATTGTTTTGGAGTCCATAAAAACCTGAACTAAATGTGCAGTTTTAATCATTATGTTTCCAGAAATTAGAAGTCCAGTTATTTTTGTTCATGCAATTATTTGATATATTTTGCATCATTCACATAATTTATTACGATATATATATTTAAGGAAAAATAACTACTGTTTTTTAACATTATTTTGTGTTCCACACGTAGTGAGCAGTGATCAATAGTCAGTTTTGATGGTTCACAGGTCTAAACACTTCACTTCTATGCCCAAGAATAGTTCCTGCGTTGTTTTGTAAAGGCAAGATGTTTTTTTTTAATTTGGAAGATGAATAACCAAACTAATTTTGGACAGGTTTAAATATTTGTTTTCAGCGAAAGACTAGATCTGGGGTCTCCGCACACTTGGAATGACATGTTCATCTGTGCCTGACAATGTAGTCTTCCTATGTTGTTTATAATAATTAAACATAATTGTTTGCTGGTTTCAGTAACCAACCAAGAACATAACATTGTGGTCTTTGCACTTGAAATGCTCTTGTTTTGTACAGTACATTCAGACCTTTTGTTTCCTTTGTCATGGTATTATTTGTTGCCTGCTTTCAGTTTGCATTGGAACTGAAACATTTATTTTCCACTGCCAATAAACAAAATCCCCAAAAATGATGTGCGTCCTGTTTCATCCTTTTACTGCTGTGTACAATGTTTAATTATTTCTATCAAACCTTAAAACTGCAGTCTTCTTCTTCTACTTCTTCTTGCGTATGGTGTGCACAGCCTAAAGCTGTAGATCAAGTGGTATGAAAAACTACATCTATTTGTTGCAACCTTCACGTGGTCGACTAATGCAATCAACCCCACGCGCACAAACAAAACTGCAGTCATGACCCTCGAGCTCCCCTTTTCTTTTGTTCATTTCCCTCCTTGGCCTTTTTAAGATCTTAGTTTAGAAGTTGTTCTGATTCAACCAGCATATTGGAATGAACATTCACACAAAATGTTGGAGTAACTCAGGCAGCATCTCTGGAGAAAAGGAATAGGTTACGTTTCGGGTCGAGACCCCTCTTTAGTGAGAGTCGGGAGAGGGAAACTAGAGATATGGAAAGGTACAGAGCAAAGCAAATGGCACTGATGGCTAAAGAGCCCTCAATGGCTGAGGAGGAGGTAAAAACGAAAGGATAAGAGCAGTGAAACTCGCAAGACGACCAGGGGGTGGGGGAGGGATGGGGAGAGAGGGAATGCAAGGGTTATTTGAAATTAGAGAAAGCAATATTCATACCGCTGGGTTGTAAGCTGCCCAAACAAAATTGAGATGCTGTTTTTCCAATTAGCGTGTGGCCTCACTCTTAACAGTGGAGGAGGCCCAGGACCGAAAGGACTGTCAGGGTCCCTGGGCAGTGTCGAGGGAGGAGGTATAATGTTGCATCTCCTGTGGTTGCTGGGGAAAATACTTGGGGAGGGGGTGTTTGGGTGGAAAGGGTTGAGTGAACCAGGGAGTTGTGGAGGGAACAGTCTCTGCAGAAGGCGGAAAGGGGTGGAGATGGGAAGTTGTGACTAGTGGTGGGATCCCGTTGGAGGTGGCAAAAATGTTGGAAGATTATGCGCTGTATGCGACGGCTGATGGAGTGAAAGGTGAGGACTAGGGGGGCTCTGGCCCTGTTGTGACTGGGGGGAGAGGGAGAAAGAGCAGAGCTGCTGGGTACCGAGGAGACATGTGAGAGCCTCATCTATGAAAGAAGAGGAGAACCCCCATTGCCTTAAGAATGAGGACATAATGAACCTCTCTACTTAAAGTAGACAAAAATGCTGGAGAAGCTCAGCGGGTGAGGCAGCATCAATGGAGCGAAGGAATAGGTGACGTTTCGGGTCGAGACCCCTCCTCAGACTGATGTGGGGGGGAGCGGGAAGAAGAAAGGAAGAGGTGGAGACAGTGGGCTGTGGGAGAGCTGGGGAGGGGAAGGAGGGAGAAACCAAGGAAATTGGAGAAGTCAATGTACATACCGTTGGGGTGTAAACTACCCAAGCGAAATACGAGGTGCTGCTCCTCCAATTTGCGGTGGGACTCACTCTGACCATGGAGGAGGCCCAGGGCAGAAAGGTCGGGTTCGGAATAGGAGGGGGAGTTGAAGTGCTGAGCCACCGGGAGATCAGGTTGGTTAATGCGAGCTGTGTGGAGGTGTTGGGCGAAGCGATCACCATGTAGTCCTTGCTTTCTCCCTCCTTCCCCTCCCCTTCCCAGCTCTCCCACAGCCCACTGTCTCCACCTCTTCCTTTCTTCTCCACCTTCCCCCACCTATTCCTTCACTCCATTGATGCTGCCTCACCCGCTGAGTTTCTCCAGCATTTTTGTCTACCTTCAATTTTTCCAGCATCTGCAGTTCCTTCTTAAACATCTCTACTTAAATTACTCAGTACTGTTTCTTTATATTTAATTAAGATTCTTCATGAGGGATCTCGAAATAATCAACTTAGGCAAAACAGATCAACCGAGCTGAATGTCAGAATGCCCAATTGTATCTAATACAGTCAAGATCTGCTTTCCACCACGGATTCCACAGTCCCTTCGGGAGGGTATCGATTGGGAAAAGTGAAAGAAAAAAATCAAAAGAATATTCTGCAACCCTGCTAACCAAGCCTTGGATCGTCTTCAGACAGTTAATCTCTCCTTTAACTGTACTCGCTGTAAATTCAGTTACAGCATTATTGCGATCACTGTCGTACATAGCATTGTAAGGCATCGTGCCCGTTGATGTTTTCAACAATGATGATGATTATTTACTGGAAATAGTATTTTCCCTAAAGGTATTTGCGAATCAGTTATCTTTTATAACAATTTCTCCCTCTTTTTATGATGCTATTCTACAATAGACCATTTTAGATCATCAAGCACCCTTCAAAACTAATCCCATTTAATATAACTTAGAAGATAGACACAATATGCTGGAGTAATTCAGCGGGCAGATAGCATCTCCGGAGAGAAGGAATAGGTGATGTTTCGGGTCGAGACCCTTCTTCAGACTGAGAGTCGGAGAATATGGAAGGGTACAGAGAACATATTCTCTTATGAAAGAATAGATCAAGGCAGACGATGATCAAGGAAATGTACAATAGTTCATTGTTGGATGAGGGGAAGGTGACAACGAGGCGTATAAATAGTAAAATTAATCAGGAGGTCAGTGAGACTAGTATGTGAACCAGGGTGGGGGAGGGATGGATAGAGAGGGAAAGCAAGGGTTACTTGAAGTTAGATAAATCAATATTCATACCACTTAGAACTTCAAACAGAACCGAAGTTAAACAGGCCTTCAGCCCACAATGTGTGAGCCAAACATGAGGCCAAGATGACTGATCTCATTTGCCTGCATAGGATCCATATCCCTCCATTCGCTGTCCTTGGTCCTTAATCTATTATACCTTAATGATACATGGGCCCATCTGAGAATTGTGGGTCTCTGCCCGCACCTATAGCTCAGACCCTCTAGTCCTGGCAGAGTGTTCCAAATTCCAAGTAATACAATAGTCAGACACTTGGAAATAATACACTTTGTTAATGAACTAGGTACCAAAAGCAGATGAACATCTCAACCTTTAATCTAGCATCCTTAAAATTCATATTATCCAATAAGGAAAGGATTAGATTTGTGTTGTATTATATGCATTGTCCATTGTATGCATTGACTTATTTGTTACTGCAGAGCAATGTCCTATCAATGCAGGATTTGTGCGTTACATAATAAAAATAAATGCCGGCAATGCTCATTGTCAGAAATGTCTTCAACCTGAAACATTAACGCTGTTTCCCTTCATGCTGATGCTGCCTGAGTCATTTAGCGTTTGCAGTATTTTTCTTTTTACTGCAAATTTCCAAGTTTTTGATTTTCATTTGGTTTGTTGCATCAAGGCTATTTTATTTTTGTCCAGTCAAAACTAAATAAATGGAGCTCGAGCTTAATTCTTTGAACATTGACCATTTTGCAATGATTTAAAGCATTAGACGCTACTCATTAGGAGGCAGTTAAAAGTTCTTTTACATTTGAAAGAGTTTCTGCTGTAAAAATGATATGGATAATAACTGCATAAATTGAAGTCTGATGTCATAGAGTCAGTGATACTGCATGGAAACAGGCCCTTCGTCTCAACCTGCTCACACTGGCCAACATGTCCCAGCTGCACAAGTTCCACAGTTTGGTCCATATCCCTCCAAGCCTGTCCAATCCATCTACCTGTCTAACTGCTTCTTAAATGTTGGGATAGTCCCAGCCTCAACTACCTCCTCTGGTAGCTCGTCCCATACCTCCACCACCCTTTGTGTGAAAAAGTTACCCCTCACATTCCTATTAAATCTTTTCCCCTTCACCTTAAACCTATGTCCTCTGGTCATCGATTCAGCTACTCTGGGCAAAATACTCTGTGCATCTACCCGATCTATTCCTCTCATGATTGTATCCACCTCTATCAGATCACCCCTCATCCTCCTACGCTCAAAGGAATAGAGTCCCAGCCTACAAAACCTCCCTATAGCTCAGACCCTCTAGTCCTGGCAACATCATCGTAGATCTTCTCTGTAGCCTTTCCAACTTGACATTGTCTATTGTTAATTAGCAAAAGTTTACAATTTAATACTGAACAAATTAAGTTTGAATGCCACATGTCATATTAATATTTAAACTATTAAAGAGTGACAAACCAAAGATCATGTTTGAAATTAAAAATGATATGCAACTCTGAACAAAACATGCTGTATCCATCATTCAAATTGGAGAGATGTTCGGTTTCTCTCAGGGTTGATATCTATGGTAATTTTTGTTTATTCATTTATCAGAAGTGTCAATAAAAGGCAGCATTTATTGCCAGCTCCATGTTGCTCTTGACATCGTGACTGTAAGGCAAATCCCCAGGACAGGATTTTATGATACACAGTTATTCTGTAGATGAATTATTAAACATGAAAATAACATTAGACCATTGGAGAGATCAATTAGAAGTCAACCACAGATTATTTCGACTAAGCTTTAACTGCTCTTTGGTGAGGTTAGGTATAAGTGGAAGTAAAAGTTGTGTTGAACAAAATCTAATTGTTCTGCTCACGTATACCGCAGATTTCCTGTAGATGGTGCTGCAGTCAAGAGAAAAGATATGGTGATAGAGGAAATCACTGCTGATTAACCGTGTAGGGTCAATTGATAACTTTATATGCTGAATGACAATCACCAGTCCCGAATTGCTGAGATAATTTTTTTTAATTGTCTCTTTTCTGAGAGGAATGGTGCAGATTTGGCTTTTGTAGTGGAGGTGTCATCTAGCACCTTGTTGTCTATTACCCCATTCCCTCTCGCCAGAGATGCTGCCTGTCCAACTGAGTTACTCCAGCATTTTGTGTCTATGCCCAGAGACGTTGCTGGTTTGCTGCCAGTGATCTCAGCTGATGCCCCGTGTGATTGAATGTTGTACTCTCCTTTAGGAGGTCTATGAGCAGCCCAGCATTAGAAAGGCCTTTCTGTAAGTCAGACCAGCACAGATGATTTATATCTGTAAGTTAATCATGAGATATTATGCACCTTTAAATCATTGTGGAATAAAAACAATAATCTAACTTATTTGTCTCAATTATTTAAAAAAAGTGGGATGAAATATTTTTAATAAGTTGTAAGTTTTTTTTCAAAGGTACAATGTAAATTTTCTTCTCAGAGAATAAAACACACCAATCACTCATTAATTTGTCATGCCTGGGAAAATGTTCAGCATTAATTAATGCTAACAACATTGTTAAAAGCTCCCTTGCCCGTGAATGCATCAGCCCTACATTTCTAACACTTTTTATGAGCACCCTGTGGCTAGTTACCTTAATTTCATTGGTTTCAGTGCTGTGTCCTTCAGGTAGGAACAACATCCCCTGTGGAGGATTAGGACCCCTTCAGCAGTGGCTTCTGGACGTCGATATTTGAGTGTGCATCTGCAGATGCCAGAAATAGCTATCAAATAATACATATTATCAACCTAATATGATTAGTACAATCATTGAAACCAAAACTCATACTAACAATTTGGTCAGAGCATACCTTCATTAATAATGAGCTATATAATGTTTTATTGAATTGATTAAACATTACCTAGAACATTGTGTGCTCATTTGTGTACTGTATGGAAAAACAAGGAATTTCACTGTACCTTCACAGTACATGTGACAATAAATTATCCATCCATCCATCCCTCCCTCCCTCCCTCCCTCCCTCCATCCCAGTGGCAAAGTAAATTTGTTCCATTTATACCACTGCAACCATAGAGATTGACGGAGATTTGGAATGACTTGATGCTCTGGTGTAGCTTCCCATATGGATACTTCTGGACAATCTGGTTCCATGCACAACCAATTAAGCACCATCCCATGATTTAAGCTCAGCTCCATCCTTCAGGTTTCTTGTGTTTCATATCATGGGTGGCAGAGGAAACAGCAATATAAACTCACAGTTGTTTAGCTGCACAAATTGTGAAAGAATAAGAACTGTTTATTCCACACTGCAGTATTTCTCCGTGTCCAGTTTGTGATTTAGAGTTTAGAGATACAGCACAGAAACAGGTCCTTCAGCCCACCAAGTCCGCGTAGACCAACAAGTACACTAGTCCTACATGCTAGGGACAATTTACAGTTTTACCAAATCCAATTAAATTACAAACCTATACGTCTTTGTAGTGTGGGAGAAACCCCATGCGGTCACAGGGACAATGTACATACCCTGTACAGACAGCACCCGAGGTCAGAATCGAACCCGGTTTCTGGTGCTGAAAAGCAGCAACCCAACCACTGCGCCACTGTGCTGCCCATAAGATTGAGCTCAGGTGATTAGATGGAACTGCTTAAAACGAAAAAGTTCAGTGGAAGAAGTTAAGTGAATGTTCCACAACGTTAAGAACAGGAGGATGTTTAGGTACTGGTAATATTAGTGCAGACTTACTTAGAATTACTTTGGGGCAGAATATTTATCTTGGTCCATTAAATCCAATTAAAAATATATTCCTAAGGGGAGCATGGATAAGCATCCAGGTATCATCCAAGTAAGTTTAATCAATGGATTTGCTCACTGCATCCAAAGCAGCTTCTCAAATTCCATATTTAAGAAGGAACTGCAGATGCTGGAATAATCTAAGGTATACAAAAATGCTGGAGAAACTCAGATGGTGAAGCAGCATGATCCTTTTATGACCTATTCTCCCACAGATATTATTTGGAAATCAATTACAAGCAAACACCACGATTTGATTTTTCCTGCCAGAAGTAGAATTCATCCACTTTAATACTCTGATGCAGCAACGATAAAGAATATTAGTATTAGTATTCAAAAACATAATGAGGATGTGAAACTAAGTATTTTTTTCTTGTCTCATGTTTACAATGCACATTACAATATCTTTATTGTCAGATAATGTATTGATTGCTGATTTTTTTTCTACATCGTTGAGTTAATTAACAGATTTATTGCCATATTACTGAAGAGAAATTGCTGATAATCTGCTTAATTTCTACAGCCACAAGTAACTAAGAGCATCTATTCAAAGGTCATTGCATTCAATTTGATTTGGGAAGAAGCCCAGATTCCAGGCTAATGAATGATAATGCACTTTATTTGATTTCAAACATATCCCAAATCTAAAGTTGACTGGAAAATGGAGGTAAATTTATGCTGTTGAAAATAACTTCAATTTTTCTTATTCGAAAGGAAGTGTTTGGAACCAGTGGAGTAAGTCATTTTTCAATCCAAAACAAAGGCAAAATGCTGGAGTAACTCAACGGGTCAGGCAGCATCTCTGGAGAAAATGATTAGGTGACATTTAGGGTTGGGACTCTTCTTCGGACTGATTGTGGTAGGGAGAGTGGGCGGCATAGTGAAGCAATGGTAGAGTTGCTTCCTAACAGTGCCAGAGACCCGGGTTCGATCCTGACTACAGGACTGTCTAATATTTTAGTGGTAATATTTATTTCCTATGTATTATCTATTTTAGAATTACTGTACGTTCTTTCTGTGACCTCATGGGTTTTCTCTGGGTGCTTTGGTTTCCTCCCACACTCCAAAGACACAAAAATGCTTTCCACAGTATCTTGGTTCTTGTGACAATAAACTAAACTAAACTAAAGTAAGATGTACAGGTTTGTAGGTTAATTGGTTCTGTAAAAATGTATATTGTACCCAAGTGTGCAGGGTCGTGCTAGTGTTTGGGGTTGCGGGTCAGCACAGACTCAGTGGGCTGAAGGGCCTCTTTCCAAGCTGTATCTCTAAAGTCTAAAGAGATAGGTAGACACAAAATGCTGGAGTAACTCAGCGGGACAGGCAGCATCTCTGGAGAAAAGGAATGGGTGACGTTTCGGGTCGGGACCCTTCTACAGACCTCATGCACATAGAAATATATGTGCATTAGACTGCTTCTGAAATTTGGTTCTATTGGATTGAATCAATAGATACTGGACTATGGGTATGACATGTACCAGCTACAGGGGGGTCATTGCAGCAACTCAGCAAAGCTTTCTAAGCAGCACTTTCCAAATCACCAACCTCTATCCCTAGAGAACCAAGCACTGGCAACTGCAAGTTTCCTTCTAAGAGCCACACTATCCTCAGTTAGAAATACACCCCAGTTTATTTTTTAAGCAGATAATAATCTTGTAGGCCCATGCCCCAAAACACCCTGGGGCCACCATGTCCCCACACCGAACATGCAGATCAAGTCGCTGTCACCTTAACTGAGGGTGAGAAATAAATATTGATGTCCTGCGAACAAGCACAAAATATTTAACTTGTAAATTATGAGAGCGAATTAACTCTTGGTCCTGCTTTCATTCCCGGTATCGTGGGTCAACTGACACCTGCTTCTGTGACTTGAAGCCACCAGCTGTCGCCCTGCCAGTACAGTACAAGCTTTCATCGAATTCAAAGGACACACATCATGAGTTTTACAGATTTAAGCCCATCATAGTTTTTCAATTGGATACATGGAGCTAATATTTTAGTGGTAATATTTCTTTCCTATGTATTATCTATTTTAGAATTATTGTTTTTGTTTCACTGAGGGACACAAGTTTTGAAGTTGGTCTACAAATGTATCTCTCTTTCCTGCGGCTTGATTTGAGAAGCTCTTTGCATGTATAATAACAATGTTGTACATGCAATGCCAGCCTTTTCTGTGCATCACTGGTCAGACAACATCTGAGTTTAGTTTAGTTTAGTTTTAGTTTAGTTTATTGACATGCGTATCGAGGTACAGTGAAAGGCTTTTGCTGCTTGCTAACCAGTCAGCGGAAAGTCTATACATGATTACAATCAGCCATCTACAGAGTACAGATACATGATAAACGGAATATATACGTTGTAAGATAAAGTCCAGTAAAGTCCGATAAAATATAGTCCAAGGGTCTCCAGTGAGGTAGATAGTAGCTAAGGACTGCTCTCTAGTTGTTGATAGGATGGTTCAGTTGCCTGATAACAGCTCAGAAGAAACTAACACTGAATTTGGAGGTGTATGCTTTTACACTTCTGTACCTCTTGCCTGATGGGAGACGGGAGAATACCAGTAAGAACAAAATAGGGATTAGAATTCCAGAATTTTCATGTCCAATATATGTTAATATTGCACATTTTGTGAAAATTTCTAATACCGGATATGAAATTCACGCATATTTGGAATCTTGGAAGATGAAATCAATTTGTAGATCTGACAAATTTCTGAGAAGAAAAGGCCATTGGTAAATGTGATTGTTTTTTAGACTTATCAGAGATTCAATGTAATCAAAGAATACCTTGTGGGAATATATGATTAATGCCTTAAACTTGAACGTATAAATGGTATTAAACAGTAATGTTTTTCCAGAGCATGAAGAAATATTATTTTTAATCATATTTTCTTAATCACAAATGGAGAAGATACTTCACCAAATCGGAGTTTGCCAGAGATGTTTTAGACTTTAGAGATACAGGACGGAAACAAACCCTTTGGCCCACCGAGTCCGCGCCAACCAGTGATCACCCCATACACTAGCACTATCCTACACACTGGGGACAGTTAACAATTTTACCAAAGCTAATTAACCTACAAACCTGTAGGTCTTTGGAGTGTGGTAGGAAACTGGAGCACCCGGAGAAAACCCACACGGTCACAGGGAGAACATACAAACTCCATACAGACATCTCCCCTAGTCAGGGTTTAACCTGGGTCACCAGTGATGTAAGGCAGCAACTACTGCTGCGCCACTGTGTTGCACTTTTGATTGGTGTGTTTCACCAGGAGCGACTTAAGTCTGTGGTAACTCACTGTGGAATATAAGTTAGGTAATTTCCCAAGAGCCTGTAACAGGGAGAGAAAACTTAACATTCTAAATGCTGGATTGTCTGTTGTGCACTTCAAATGACAATGAAATATTTACTTATTGAAGGGAGACTTGGTCACTCTTGGTACTGAATCCCATTTATAAAACTGTGACCAAGGCCAAGGCCAAGATCTATTGTCAAGACACTACCAAGATTACAAAGGGGTCCAGATATCTTTAAACCTTGTAGATATCAGGAAGATATAAAAACTGGAGGATAAGGAATTTGAGGATCCATTTTTTATAAAGAGATGCAGCGGGAAACAGGCGCGCCAGCCCACCAAGTCCACACCGACCAATAATCATCTGTGCACAAGGTTTATCCTACACACTAGGGACAACTTGCAGAAGGCAATTAACCTACAAACGTGTATGTCTTTGGAATTGTGGGAGGGAACCGGAGCACCTGGACGAAACACGTACAGTCACAGGGAGAACGTACAAACTCCACAAAGATTGCACCCGAGGCCAGGATCAAACCCAGGTCTCTGGCACAGTGAGGCAGCAGTTCTACTGCTGTGCCATTGTACCAATGTTAGAAATCAGCCTTTATTTCAACATAAAAAGCTTGTAGAAATTGAAATCTAAATGAATGTATCAAAGGTTTCTGTGTTTGATCAAGGAAACATTTTAAATTGGATTTACCTGAAATATCCTAATGATAAAAGTGCTTTTGTACAGGGATAATTGGAAATTGATAGAACCTCTCTGTGAAACACACCACTAAAACAAAGTTCAAAGAAAATCATTATTTGTTCAGTAAAACCAAAAGAAATCTCTTAAACAGCAGGCGATGATCGATATAATGAATCACCTACCAAGCCCCAATTTGCTGCATTGCTGTATGTGGGATTTTCAATAAAGTCTCTGTGTGGTATCATCAAAATGCTTGTAAAAGAAACAAGCCATGAAGTGCATGCATCTAGTTTTTTGGGCATATAATCACTTAATCTATATCAATGTTTGGTTTAAACCTTGATTTTGTTTAAAGTCTAATGTTAACGATATTAAAAGTCTGATTTTAATCAGGATTTGATTCATCCTGATTAATAAGGGTTGCCTGATTTTAATGATAGATAAAACAAGGTATCTGCCTCTGCATCTTCTCGACGTAGAGAAACTGACTGTAATAACTGTCAATAAATCCATTTGCATAGTTTTCTCATTAATGCAACAACTGATTTATTTTATATTAACTTTATTGTAAAAAGCAGAATAATTTAGCAAAAAAAATCAAAATAACAAACTCACTCAAAAAATGAACAGTACAAAGGATTTATATTTACATTTGGACTCTTTAGTTGCAAAAACACACATTGGTCATAAAATTGTATAAAAACAAAGCATTGGCCATTTTAAACAGTTTTAAGAATTAGGAATGATTTTTTTTTCTAATTAAACAACCTTATGCACAACACACACCAAAGTGTATAAAAATAAAAAAGGCTTCCAATTATAAAAAGATGCATGGAGAGAAGAACATCAACTGTCGGTCAGTTGATGGTGTTACTCTCCAAATAGCTGCTTGGTGAATGTTCTGGTGTAATGTTGTCCACTATAGAGGTGAGAGAGCGTAAGCTAGCACTTCCAGTGGACTGGCCCTTATTCACAGGTAGTAAGTGATCTGAAAGAGAGCAACACAGAATCAATGTCACACTACATTTGATGTTCTTGGATTTGAAATGATAGATCATGAAAACTCAATTTCTGGCGTTAAGGTTGTGAGATTGAAGGAAGCTTAGGAGATCGTATTGCCAATTGGATGATAATCGTACAATATGGAACAATATGGAAGTTAAAGGTTGCATATTCCATATTGAACCATTAACTTTTCCCATGAAAGCCATCTACCAAACTTACATTGAATGACACAAATGTTCCTTCAGCTAGATCCCAAAACCATATATTCAGATCCATCCAGGATCATGGACCATAGCCATCCATTAAAAGGAATATGTGAAGGTTACTCATTCTTTAATAACCCACAACAATGTGCCAACACACCCGAGTCATCCAAGTTCAATTTCAAACTTCATATCCAGCCTATCACCAGGTGTGCACATTTCTGCAACCAAAATATCCACCATCTTGCGACCTGCATTGTAAACATCTTCTCTGAATGTTTTTCCCATCTAGGCTCAACATTTCCAAGGATCAAGACTGCCTCCCAACTTTCTGCAATCAGTGCTCATTACTTATCATTTCCAAAATCCTCTTTTCTCTTCCTGCTCCATTCCTTCCCAATCCTCGGTGTATATCCTTCCATTTATCTGTTGGTTACAACTCCAGGGTCCAACTAACCTCAGCTTTCACATCCCTATACCGAGCTTTTATCCTCTGATCTTCTGAGAGTTTGTTGAAATCCTACTATCTCCTGCTCCAAAACTGGTGGCAGAGTCATCCTCCTGAACTATTCCTTCACTAGGTCTGCCATCTCCAAATCATCTTCAAGACATTTTCCACACAATTGTTTATTTCCTGACACTACACCGTGAATGACATAATTACATTAAACCAACATAAACAAAAGCAGCAAAACAGTGGTAAATATAAGCAAACCACAAAGTGCTGGAGGAACTCAATGGTTCAGCCAGCATCTGTGGATAAGTGACGTTGCAGGTCAGAACCCTGGTTTAATTTGACTGTAACTTGACTGAATAAATGTCTGTGTTATTCTCTAGGCAAATCTGCCCAATGTTCTCGGTCTGAAGAAGGGTTCCGACCCGAAACATTATCTGTTCATTCCCTCCACAGATGTTGCCTAACTGGCTGAGTTCCTCCAGCATTTGGTATTTTGCTGAAGGCTCCAGCACCTGCAGTCTTTTGCATCTTGGCTAAATATAAGCAAATAATTTGGAACTGAATTTTCTTTAGCCAAACAGCCATTGTGCTATTCTCCAGGAAAACCTGCATTGTTATTATCTGCTCTTTTCTTCAAAGTCTGATATTAAGACATGTATTTCATGTCTAAAAGCCCTGAGTTTTAGTTTAGTTTAGTTTAGAGATACAGTGTGGAAACAGGCCCTTCAGCCCACCGAGTCCACTGACCAGTGATCCCCAAACACTAGCACTATCCTACACACTTGGGACATTTTACAATTTACCTGGAGAAAACCCACATGGTCATGGGAAGAATGTACAAACTCCATACAGGCAGCACCTGGAGTTAGGATCGAACCCGGGTCTCTGGTGTTGTAAGCCTGCAAATCTACCGCTCCGCTACCGCAGCACCGAAAGTGTAACCAGAATTTCCTGGAATGGGTTAATTTAATGGCCCAAGCTGGGAAATTGCATGAAAGAACAATATTTGGCATGGAAGTAGATCACTTCCATCCACGGAAGTCTACTTCCTGTGGAGGAACCAACATCTATGCAAGTGGCCAGACTCTGCTCTACATTCTGTTCCTGGCTGAACAATGTTCTGTGGTTCCTTTACAGGAGTTTTGTTATCATGTATCCAACATTGTGTTTGTGCCCTTTTTTTTTAATGGAGTTAAATGTGTACAGAAGTTGGGAGGTCATGCTGCAGTTATATAGGATGTTGGTGAGGCCCCACTTAGAGTTTGGGTTCAGTTCCCGGGTGGTTCTGGGCACCATGTTATAGGAAAAATGTTAATTTGGAAAGGGTGCAGAGAAAATTTACAAGGATGTTGCCAGGACTCGAGGGTCTGAGCTATAGAGAGAGGTTGAGCAGGCTGGGTCTATTCCCTGGAGCGCAGGAGGATGAGGGCTGATCTTAGAGAGGTGTATAAAATCATGAGAGAACAAATCGGGGAGACACACAGAGTCTCTTGCTCAGCGTAGGGGAATCAAGATTCAAAGGGCATTGGTTGAAGTTAAAGGGAGAAAGATTTTATAGAAATCTGAGGGGTAACTTTTTCAAACAAATGTTGGGGGTGTATATTACGAACTGCAGGAGGTAGTTGAGGCAGAGACATTAAGTAACATTTAAGAAGCAATTAGATAGGTACATGGGTGGGACAGGTTTAGAGGGGTATGGGCCAAATGCATACGTGGGACTAATGTAGATGGGACATGTTGGTCGGTGTGGGCAAGTTGGGCCGAAGGGCCTGTTTCCACACTGTATGACTCTATGAATTAGTGAAGGGTTGCTATTGTCTTGGTTCAAAGTTCAACATGGGATATGACAGTGAGATGACATCTTTGGGAAAGTAGATCTTCTAAGCTACAACTAGAAGTAGAAATTATATTTCCATTACACTGATTTTTAATTATGATTATTTTAAATGTTAACAGATAAAAGGAAAATAAGTCAATGAAATAAAGAATGAAAATTCCCATTTTGAAAATAATTTAAAAAACTTGAAATAAAAACAGAAAATACTGGAAACACTCAGCAGGTCAGGCAGCATCTGTGGAAAAAGAAACTGAATAAAGGTTTCGGGTCCGAGCTCCTTTGTTCGACCTGAAACATTAACTCTATTTCTCTTTCCAAAGATGCTGCATTTCCACATGCGCCTAATTTGCTCAAAGGCACTGAAGGTCAAATGGTTTCCTTGCTATTGAAGTAAATCACCCTGTTGTTGTACACAGCCTGGTCCCTACCGCTGGGAGGATTGTACGGAGTGTTGCATTGATCGGAGGAACTGCTCCACTCAGGACTGCAGGAGGCGCTGCTTGATCCACATTCACTGGCTACGCCCACCTAAAAATACAATGGAAAACAAAATGAGCAAGATGGATAAACAGAGTGAGAGAGAGTTTCTAGTAAAAGTCTAAACCGTCACTGCTACAACTCTCTTCCAAACATGCATTTGCCACAATAATCAAGTTTCTTATTTTCTTCCACCAGACCCCTCAAAGCACCTGCCCCTCCCGCGACATCTCTGATGCAGATGAGGATTTGATTCAGGATCTTTCCCACATGCCCATACCTGATCTCGAAGACACTTTGAACCGTTATCACCTGCCTCACCTATCCTTATCTATCCAAATCCCTTGCACATTCAGCTCCCAGCTTCTTTAAGTAAAACCTATATTTGCTTCTTTAAGTAAAACAATGCTTTGTTGACTGAAAAACATTTCAGAAAATCCCGAAGTTCATGGAAGTGATTAAAGTGTTCCTATCTCCTTCAGTTTCTTTCAATCGAAATGTTTTTAACACTATTTGTCAAAACAATGTTTTACCACTCACTTCTGTTGAAGCAATTTAATTTGGGCCATTAAGATAGCATTCAATCCTATCTAAAGCATTTCTAACCTTCCATAAACATCACTCCAGAATATTATCTTGATAGTAATATTAGCGTCACCTTCCTATGGAGTCTGAAGAAAGGTCCCGACCCCAAACATCGTCTATCTATCTTCTTCTAGGATGCTGCCTGATCCGCTGATTTAGTCCAGAACTCTGAGTCTTCCTATGGCGATAGACCCAAAATGCTGGAATAACTCAGCGGGTCAGAAAGCATCTCTGGAGAGAAGGAATAGGTGGTGTTTTGGGTTGAGACCCTTCTTCCTATGGAGTTCCTGTGAAGCTTTGATTTAAGGTGAATATGCCCTCAGGGACTTTCTGCTATCTGCTAACGATAATTTTTTGGGCAGGTATTCCCTCATTAAGGCAACAAAAGACCTTAAAAAAAATATCTGGATAATTGCTCCAGGACTCTGGGGCCATGTAAGGCGCAATTGGCATATGAAGATACAGTGCGTTCTAACCTCACAAAATTAGCTACACTAGCCACTGAAATATCACAACATGGGAAAGGCTTAGGAAGGCATCTTGGTCAGCATACGTTCAGAAGTCATAAGAGCAGAATTGGACCATTCAGCCCATCGAGTCTGCCATTCAATCATGGCAGATCTACTATCCCTCTCAAACTCATTCCCCTGCTTTCTCCCCATAATGTTTGATGCCCTTTCTAATCAAGAATCTGTCAATCTCCACTTTAAAAAAAATATCAAATGACTTGGTCTCCACCACTATTTGTGGCAATGAATTGCACAGAGTCACCACCCTCTGGCTGAAGACATTCCTCATCATCTCCTTTCTAAAGGTAGTAGCATGGACTAGTTGGTCCAAAGGGCCTGACTACATGCTGTGTAACTCTCTCCCTCTCTGACCAGCCCAACACAAACATTTTCTTTTGTTTTGTGGAAATGCACCAATTTTATCCAATCCTGGAGAAGGCACCAGAGCAAAGTTGGGCGATGGGCCACTAAAGCCCAACCCGTTGCCCAATGTCCACGCCATCAGTTCATAGGCTTGCTCTGGTCGGCTCCCCAGGGTTGTGAGATTAGTTGAAGCGCTCACTTGTCCATTGCCCGGGATACTTGCCCCTTGACGCGTGTTGCTGCCACTGTAATGCAACTTATCCTGTTGGTTCAAAGTGCCGAGCAACACCTGGAGTCTCTCGATGTACTGAATGGCGCTGCGAAGGATTTCCACTTTGGGCAGTCTCTGGTTGGGATTCAGCAAAGTACTTCGCTTCAAAGCCTCGAACGCCTCGTTGACCTTCTTCAACCTCCTCTTCTCTCTTAGGGTGGCCGCTTTTCTCCTGTCCAGGGTCACGGATTTCCTCTTGCAGGTCTTGCACGCCCACAGCAGGCACTGGCCGTGACAGTCGTGCGGTTGCTGCTGCAGTTGTCGGTGTTGCTGTTGCAGCTCCGACACCGGGTACACGTGCTCATCCACGCCGCCTTCCATCGACATGACATCGGCGCTCAGACCCGTCCCCAGCCGCTGGTCAAACACGGGCTGGTCAAAGCCCTGCAGGCGCGAAGGGAAGAGATTCTCGTTGTCGAAGAACCGCTGGTCTGTGAAATAGAAAGGATTGGTTTCAAACAGCTCCATTGTCAACGCTGTTGAAACTCTGGAGTTATCTCAAGCACCAACTGCACAAGAGTATGGCAACGCCAACTGTTAGGAGGCATTTAAAGTCTCCGCTGGCATGAAATCACTAGGATATATATAGAAGGCGCAGAAATTCTATCCAACTCTTAGCTGTCGACATACATCAACATTTAAGTCTCATTCCATTTATTCCCTGGAGTGTTGGCGGTGCGGACGAGCTCACCAAAACTTACGACCTAAATGATACTTTTTAAAATACATTTTTCAATTTAAATATATTATACCAAGTTTCGGGAATTTTGAAATGTTGAATAACATTGCCAATCTGCTCTGCATTTCTTTTGCAAAGGACATATATGAATGGTATATATAAAGTATATATATATATATATATATATATATATTAATACTTCATATAGAATGGCAGCAGGCCCTTCGGCCCAACGAGTCCATGCTGGCCACAATAGTTCTATGTTATCTCACTTTCTCATCCACTCTATACACTCAGACGCCAATTAACCTGCAAACCCGCACGTCTTTGAGATGTGGGAGGAAACCGGAACACCCGGAGGAAACCCACGCGATCACAGGTGGAACGTGCAAACTCCACACTGACAGCACCCGAGGTCAGGATCGAACCCGGGTCTCTGGCGCTGTGAATCTTCGCACTGTCTATAAATGTGGGTAATTGCTCCATGTGCGACCTGGCTCATTGTTTTATCTCCCAAGAATAATAATGCCACGATCATTTACTCGATTGCTTCATTTTCTTTCAGAAAGAGGGGGAGGGGGGGGGGGGTGGAGAGATTCAATATGAACCTGAGGGGTATCCTTTCCCATGCAAGGGGTGGTGGGTGTATGGAACGAGCTGCCATAACAGGTAGTTGAGGCAGGTAATGTCGCAACGTTTAAGAAACATTTAGACAGGTACATGGACAGGACAGGTTTAGAATGATATAGGCCAACCGCAGACAGGTGGGACTAGTGTATTGTAGACATGTTGGCCGGTGTGGGCAAGTTGGGCCGAAGGGTTTCTTTCCACGCCATGAGACTCAATTACTCTATGAAATCGTCAGCAAATGTCACCATAAATAGTTCAGCAATCGTTGTTCAAGGCTCAATATCACCCTTGACTTATTGGGTGTGGATTTAGTGACATTCTAATGCTTGGGGCAACCCAAAGGGCAAATGAATGGAATAGTTGAGCGGGCGGAGTCCGCAATGCTGTCTATGTTGATGCTCTTTGACAAGTTGGTCACACATGTGTCCCTGGTCGCGGGCGATGAGAGGTCAGACCAAGCCCGTTTTCACTTTCACTAACCGCCTTCGCACCTTGTAAACGTTCCCAGAAAGTCCCCAACTATTCGGAGGCTGCATCGAATTTCCACATTACTGCCGCAGCCAGGATGGTCTTCATACACACACCCATCATTTTATTTATTATTTATTGCAAAAGCCTTTGCGATTCATTCCTGAGCCGTGCGATGCCTGGTGTCGCGTTAAACAGTGATGGATGGTGGCGAATGTTAACACAACACAAAGCCTCCATTGTAGCCACGATTAATAAAGAACGTGTTGGAATCAGTCAAGAGTCGACGCACGCCAACAGCGGTCCCCTGTTACAGGCACGGGGCAGGCGTGGTCCTGAACACACATAATGTGTACTTTTGCACGCCATCTGACAATACTAAACCCACGCTTACTCCGAGAACAGAAGACCACACGTCGCTTTGAAAATATCATTTACAAACAAACTCAAATCTATTTCTTTCCAGTAGTCCTTCCACACCTTTTCTCAATAACGTCCGGCATTGTTGTTTCGAAAAAAATATTTTATGAACAGGTTATAACTTTAGAAGAAGCACGTTACATTAATTAGAATCGGAAATAGTTGAGACAGTTTATAAAAGTATATTCTCATCTTGGTAAGATTATATTTTCTGAGCAACCAAAAAGAGACAAATCTCCAGAACTTGATATTGTCCACCCCAGGGTCTAAAAGTATGCATGAATGAAAATTGCTGGACTTTTTGGCCAAAGTTTACGAAATACACTCAGAATATCCTTAGATTCAAAAGCTGTTTCAGTAATTAAGGTAGGCAAGGGAGAGAAACCAGAAAATTGTACACCTATAGGTTTATCATCTGTTGTGGGGAGGTATTGCAATTTATATTAAAAAAATAACTTTTTGAAAATATAAAGGAAATAATGGCATTTAGAAAGCACTGCAATTTTCATATCTACACCTTTGAAACTGGGTGGAAAGTATCTTGACCCAGGGATAGTTTAAAATCTGCAAAAAGAAAATAATTATGCAATACTGTAATAGCTGATTCTAAGAAGCTAATATGAAATTTTAATATCCAACAAAACTCAATTAGTTCATTGAAGAGGTCATTAGCAGAGTAGGGAGGAATAACTTTGAATGTAATATGGACACAAACCTTTTGAAAGGTATACTTTTAAATCAATTGTTAATACTAATTATCACTTTCTCCCACATTCCCGTGCTGCTAACTAACAATTACTTATCTAAACCAATGATTGGCGAAGGTATACTGAAAGGTATATTGAAAAGCATAGATAGAGTGGATGTGGAAAGGATGTTTCCACGTGGGAGAGTCTAGGACCAGGGGGTCATAGCCTCAGAATTAAAGGGTGCTTTTTAGAAAAGAGGTGAGGAGGAACTTCTTTAGTCAGAGGGTGGTTATCTGTGGAACTCGTTACCTCAGAGGGCTGTGGAGGCCAAGTCAGTGGATATTTTTAAGGCAGCGAAAGACAAATTCTTGATTAGAACAGGTTTCCATGGGTTACAGGGAGCAGGCAGGAAATGGGATTAGGAGGCAGAGATCAGCCATGATGAATGGCGGAGTAGACTCGATGGGCCGAATGGCCCAATTCTACTCCTATAACTTGTGAGCTTGTATACTAAACTTACTTGTATAGTAAACTTAGGAATGCAATGATACACTCCAAGAACGATACCAACATTGTTTGGTTATACTTATTAGGAAATGATCATCAGCCGGAATATCTTTCCATGGAAAAAAGAAGCAATGGAAATAACGCAAGTATCATTTACGTAAAAGATTGATAGTAAAAGAAAAGCGGTGAAAAGTTTTGTGAAAGGCTACAATAAATCATTCTTGTAGCATTAATGGCAATCAAATTACCTGTTTTGAGCTATTTATTCCAAATTCACAGTCATCTAAACATAACATTTATATAATGTTTATAAAGTCTTTTCTCTCTTTTATGATTTCACAAAGATCTTCACTGCTCATAAATTATTTGTGAAATTGAGCTGTTTATATGCATAGGATTAATACTGATACTAGATTACACCGAAGATGAAAACAAAAAGCAGGAGTAACTCAGTGGTCAGGGAGCATCTCTGGAGAAAAGGAATAGGTGATGCTTAGGGTCTAGACTCTTCCAGACTGAGAGTTAGGGGAGAGGGGAAACTATATGGAAAGCTACCAAGAACAAATGAATGTCACGCAACGTTAATCTGATGACCAGTTCACTTGTGAGGCCAAGGAATATCTGATGGGATATTCCTCTCATGAGAGGAGTAGATTAGGTAGATGTCCCTTGCCCAGAGATGGGAATCGAGGACAGAGGACATAGGTTCAAGGTGAAGGGGAAAAGATTTAATAGGAATCCAAGAGGTAACTTTTTCACACAAAGGGTGGTGGGTGTATGGAACAAGCTGCCAGAAGAGGTAGTTGAGGCTGGGACTATCCCATCGTTTAAGAAGCAGTTAGACAGGTACATGGATAGTACAGGTTTGGAGGGATATGGACCAAGCACAGGCAGGTGGGACTAATGTAGCTGGGACATGTTGGCCGATGTGGGCAAGTTGGGTTGAAGGGCCTGTTTCCACACTGTATCACTCTATGATTCTGATGGCTAGGATACTGAGGACATTTTGGAAAAAAAACAAATTGTTTGGCCTGATCTTGATCTCAATAATGCTTGCTGCATGATTGTTACAGCTGCTAACATGGCATGAACCTTTTACACAACATAGTTATGCACATTTATAGAGCGCCCAGCAAAGATTGCCATATTGTTTAGATTGTCAGCATGTGCAACTATTTCAAACTTTGTAATGCAGGGTGTGCAAATCATGACCTCATTCAAGGTGAAACATTGCTTTTTGGCTGGATCTCAGCCTCCTACATTCACCGTTTAAATGGATCAGCACTTAGTTGCAGATTTGACGGTGATTGATGAGACAGGGAGTTGGTTGTTTTGACAAATTTATCACAGCTTGTCTTTTCTGCTGGGAATGACGGGTGGAAGTTAAGACCATATGCCAAAATCTAGACATCAGCCAAATCCAGTTGACTGTAGACACCGGGGTTTTGTTAGTCATTTCTCTTGGCCTTGAAAATGGCAGTGAATTTATTAATGTTGCACATAAAAGGCTGGTTAATGTTGTGAGGTGCATGGAATGAAGAATGCAATGTCTGCAAGGGTAAATAATAATAGAGTAATAGATTTGTGGAAGAATATTGTTTTCTAATCCAAACACTGGTAGATTTTCCCAAAAGGTCGATGCTAGGTCCAACTGCATTTTCAACTAATGATGATATGTATTGGTAGTAGGGTAAGATTTCAAGATTTGCAGATGCCACCAGACTTCAATGTGTGGTAAATGGAAGATACTGATAGACTCTGAGAGGATATGGATGGCTCAGCAGATTGCACAGGTAAATGGAAGATAAAATAAACTAACGAAGAGTGCTACAATGTCCTTTAGACTTTAGAGATACAGAGTGGCCCACAAAGTCCATGCTGACCAGTGATCACCCCTGTACACTAGCACTATACTACACTCTAGGGGCAATTTACGATTATTTTTCACAGAAGCCAATTAACCTACCTTGTTTCTACATTAGGAAATAATTAATTTTGAAAGAGTGTCAAAGATCGCAAAACGTGCACGCATGCCAGGTTGATTGCATTAGTTGGATCAGGGCGGAACACGTGAAGGTTGCAATCTCCCACCCCAGCAAAATATAAATACATTTGTTACATTTTAAATTCTCTATGCTTCTTCTCAGTGATTGAAACCAGCTCGACACATTATGCAAGAAATGTCTTTGCTCTTATGGGGTGGTTTTGTTGTAGTCTCAATCCTAAATTCTGTTAGCACTAGTTTATCGTATTTTTAAAGCACAGTAGTTTTGCTATTATTTGCTATTGTAGGCTGTTTAAATAGTCTGCTTCCAGTTGTAGAGTAAGTAGGTTTTGTTGCCATGAACCAGACTGTGGTAAGTTTCGACATAAGTTCCGTTTACACACAGTCATCACATCTGTTGTGATAATGATATTGACATTATTTAGCTAAAAAAAATCATGCCATAATGTTATGACTATCTCCTTGTTTGCCGTTGTGTTATTTGTGCAACATTTAACCTTGGTCAGCTTCTCCTTGAATGGTCCTTCCCGATTTCCTTTAGGCATGACATTTTTTATTCTGATGAAAGTTTAAAAGCAATAAACATGATTAAATCTAGTGTGGCGCAATGCGGTAGAGATGCTGCCTTGCAACACCAGAGACCCGGGTTCGATCTTGACTACTGGTGCTAGGAAATCTAACAAATGATGAGTACATTGGCCATGTCTATATAATAAAATTCCTTAATTGGATTTGAAATGCTTTATAAAAGTATTAAAGTCATAAAAGACGTTATATGATGGCAGTCCTTTCTGTTCTCCAGAAACCTTGTCAGGTTCAAAGGTCCGTTTATTGCCACATGTGCCATACTAAAAAAAAAGGAACGACACACAACTACATAAATGTCAACATAAACATCCACCACAGTGGATTCCCCACATTCCTCACTGTGATGGAAGGCAATAAAGTCTTATCATCTTTCCTCCTTTTTCTCCCGCGGTCGGGGGAGTCGAACAACCCATGTCAGGGCGGTCGAAGCTTATGAAACTTATGAAAGGTTCGAAGTTTTTTGTACAAATTTGAAAGGAATCTAATAACATTTCAATGTAATCACCAGAACAATGCAAGGATTATACATCACAGAAACAGGCCCTTTGACCCAACTTGTCCATGCCGAACAGGTTTTATATCTGAGGTGGTTCCATTTGCCTGCATGTGGCCCATATCCCTCTAAACCTTCCCTATCCATGTACCTGTATAAATGCCCATTGTCTTCCACTCTTATTTTAAATATATGTGCCCTTGAGGTTTTACCTTGAAATTAATGTGTTTAAAGGGGAGTCGGAAGAATATGTGCTATCAATGAGTTGTACATTGCATTAACTGATGTTCCCATCAAGTCATAGGACATATTGTAGAAGTTATACTTTGTATGATAGATAACAAATAAATATTTTGTTAATAAAACACACAGGTATTTCATTTTGCTTTATGTGCAGGAGTTTTTTAATTATTTGTTTTTCACCATAACTATTCTGTTGCATGGACTTTAGTGAATGATATCTGTAAAAGCATATGCTACTCATTTATAATAAGGATGAAATTCAAAGCTGATCTGAAATTCACCTGAAGTGCATGTGTCTCCTTAAATATCATATTCAGGTATGGGTTTACATGTAGTCTTTTCCTGTTCCTGGTGAGGAAATCTAGTGATAGGTGGAGCAGAAAGAAGGGTCTTGACCAAAAATGTCACCCATTCCTTCTCTCCAGAGATGCTGCCTGTTCTGCTGAGTTACTCCAAGATTTTGTGTCTTTCTACTGTGTAAATGAACCAGCAATGTTTCATTGGCAACTCTGCTGCTGCAGCAATAATGTGGGTGTATTGTAGAAACAGGTTGCAGGACAATGTGAGGAAAGTTTTTCTGTGCAAATACTTTCCAACTTTAGTTAAGCCATGGAAAATCACTTGTTTCTTCTTTCATCCACATGGAAGGTGGAGAAACTATTGACTGCACCACCTGGATGTTGATAGCTTGTTATAGAGAAATACGGGCAGGTCAGCTATCCGTGTTCTCTCAAGAGACACAAGGTTATGTGTGGCACAGAATACTAGGGCGGGAACCTAAAATGAAGAAGGGAAATAAGGTTCTGTGAACTCAGATTCTTTCTACACATTTCTGCTGTTATGTTTGGAATTTGAATTTCCACAACAATTGACTAAAATAAATTGGCTCCAGATTGTTTTCAACCTTATGAACAATTCTGTTCACACAGGAAGTTTTTGATTGGTACTGTTTGTACTTGGTATTTGATTTTCAGCATATTATCAGATTATTCTGTGCCGTACCCAGTGGCTATATATTAAATCAAATTGTACATCACAACTGGCTTTCTGTAATAGATATGCTATTTATTGTTTGTCAAGGCAAAGATGCCTCTTATCCTAATTATATATTGACTGATAGTTGCAAATCTGTCCAACATGATTTGCATTGCTATTTGACAGTGCTGCATAAATTAACACTTTCTATTTGCTTCCAGTCATTGTTCAAATATATAAAATATGAGAAATAGCCCAAGGTAAGTTGCATGACATTAAAACAATGCTAAATTCAGATTATGCTATGAAATATAGTTCTGAGTAGTTTGTCATTTGTCTTCTAAATATTAAAATGTATTACTGTCTTAAAATGCATTCCTTCTGGTATTAATTATCTCGATATTGCTTATGCCATTATACTAAATAAGGCTGGTTAAATCTAGTGTTTTATATTTAGTTCATTTATCAGATGCCATTAGCAGTATAATGAGAGGCACTCTAAAGGCTTTTTTTGTTCTCAAGGTTCATATTGTTAAAGTACACACAATGCCACTGTATAATTGTGTGCTGTCTGTATCTATAAATATATTTATAATATTTTTGTCTTTTGTGAATCTGTTTCCATCACATAACAATTCATAGTTATGCAGCACTTTCAATGTAGATAAGGTATCAAAGCACTTTGTTATAGCATTACCAGTCAAAGTTAGACACTGAACTATAAAAGGCTAATTGTCCAAAATAAATTACCCAGAGTGTGGATTAATGGCAAAACTAATCAACTGGGAGTTGGCGGGCATATGTGAAAGAGAATAAGTTGCCAGGGAAATAAGAAGGGGGAATGGGACAAAATGAATTATTCCTTTTTGGAGCTGGCTTGGACCTGATGGGCTGCAAGGCTTCCTGGTGTGTCCTTATAAAATAAGTTAGTAGTGAAGAGCTTGGTCAGAATAGATACAAAAAGTATTTTAAGCAAAGAAAAGTAAATATATGGGTTCGATCCTGACTATGGGTGCTGTCTGTATGGAGTTTGTACATTCTCCCTGTGACCACATGGGTTTTCTCCAGTGCTTTGCTTTCCTCCCACACTCCAAAGAATTACAGGTTTGTAGGTTAATTGGCTTCGGTAAAATTGTAAATTGTCCCTAGTGTGTAGAATAGTACTAGTGTATGGGGATCACTGATCGGCACGGACCTGGTGAGCCAAAGGGTCTGTTTCTGTGCCGTATCTCCAAACCATCTCTAAACTAAACAGAACTAAGCCTTTGATCACACATTCCCCACCCCCATCTCCCTTCACCGATGAAAGGACCAGTGGAAAGTATCAAACTGCAGTAACTTTCTGTGTTTCAAACAACAGGACAGCAAGAGTTCTCTATGTACCAGGAATCAATAGTCTCAAAAGGTATAAATAAAATTCTGCTATTCTATACTTCCTGCAAATGTGGATTGTGCCCCATCTCTCTTTTTTTTCTCACTTGCTTCCTCTTATTATATTCCATTGCAAACTCTTTTGTTTCCTCCTCAGAACTTACCTCAGAAGGAAAGTTTGATGCCTTCCATCTCGGTCATGAGGCCGCATTGTAAATAGTTGAGACTATATCAATAATTCCAATACCACTAATTACTATTTGCAAACCAGAAGATGACCTGTTTTCTGATTTCTGTCAGTGAATTAGTTGCCCATCCAAGGTAATATATAACCCCTAATATCACAATGGTTGTCAAGAGAATCAAGACAGCAGTGAATTTACATCTTTGAAATACTTTCTGTGCGGATGGACAAAACCTTCTCACTGACACCTCCCAAAAAACATTTAGCCTCTATAAGTAGTGTGACCTGTAACTCATCATGTAACTTCTCAGGCATTTTATAAAAGTTTGTATTGAGGCAGTAATCTTGTATCTTCTCCATGAAATATATATATTTGATGGACTGAATGTACCCTTTCTCTTTTGATCGTTCACCTACATTATATCACAATTATATTGTTATATTGGAACAACAATGCGGCACAGTGGTGCAACTGGAAGAGCCATCGCCTCGCAGTGGTAAAGACAACCTGACCTTGGGTGTTGCCTCTGTGGAGTTTGTATGTTCTCCTTGTGACCTTGTCTGGTTTCCTCCCACATCCGAAATCCCACATCCAATTGTAAGTTAATTGGCCTCTGTATATTGTCCCTGGTGTGTCGGGAGTGGATATGAAAGTGGGCTAACATAGAACTAGTGTGAACAAGTGATAGACAGTTGACTTGGACTCAAGGGTGTGTCCAGGCCAAAGTCAAATGAGCCAAAGGGTGTGTTTCCAAGCTGAACCTTTCAATCAATCAATGCAAAATATAAAAACAGTACTTCATACCGCCATAGAAATAACCAGCCTTCCAACTTGCTTTCGACTAAATGATTAATGACCACATTATTGTGCAGTTCAAATATTTTGGTATTGGCATCCTTATAACTTAATAGATGTGATATGCTTTTAAAAATATCTGAAGTGTTTCTGGGATGTACAGTATTATAGCTGTGAAGTGATACTTTCCCCACACAAAGAATGCTGGATTTGCATTCCCACAGCGTCAGTTATCACGGCATGATAAATGGTGGTCTTCTACATTATTTCATGTGGAATTTCAATTTGTGGGCACTTAGTTTCTCCCATTTATTAATAAACATATTGACTGCCATTTATTTCCCAGCCAAATCCCTCAGCTTCCCACACAATGGCTATCAGAACCCATTGTCGGTATTTTCCTGATCCCTATCAAAGCACTCGTCCGGAAGAAGTGATACAGAAGCAGATGTTAATATCCCTGGAGTCAGCTTTCATTAAATGGAACATAGTTTAATTGTAGATTATTTGCGGCCATCAATTATTCCGCTCCCCAACCAGATCACGGTGCAACTCTGTACATAACCCCCATAATTCTGCTGACATTTTGTGTTTAATTGTTTCTCTACTTCAGTTTCTCTATTTTCCCAAAGATACAAAAAACTGGAGTAAGTCAGCGGGACAGGCAGCATCTCTGGAGAGAAGGAATGCGTGACGTTTTGGGTCTGAAGAAGGGACTCGACCCGAAATGTCACCCTCTAGAGATGTTGCCTGTCCCGCTGAGTTACTCCAGTTTTTTGTGTCTATCTTCAGTTTAAACCAGCATCTGCAGTTCCTTCCGACACAATATTTTCCCAAAGTATACACACAAGCTGAGAGTTGATTTCATTAAAAATAATATCCTGTTATATTAATTTGGTGGCTCTCATTAAACTATCCATCTGATTCCTAATGGGATGTTTGTTAGCAGTTCCACATTCTTTCACTTTTAAAAACACCTTTGAGGCACATTGTGTTCCCATTGCAGATTTTCAGCTTTTTTTATTTCCTATCTGAACCAAAATTATTGCATACATTATCATGAATTTAAGTAGCCAATTGCAAAAAAAAAAAGTAATACAGTAAGCACTTGCAATAACGGACCTCTATATAGCAGATGTTGGTTATAGCAGACTGAGGCTCCCATTGCACCACCACCCCCCCACTTCCACCAGTTCCCCACTGAGCCGGTGCTCGGTTCACTTCCAGTTGTGGGAGTGAAGAGAGCGAGCAGCATGAAGGCAACGTGAGTACTGGCCCCATCCCCAGCGGCTCCCCGTTGAATTCTCATTTGTAGGTGAATTCCCATTTGTATCCCCAATCCTTTTCACTTGTCACTTTAATTTCATGTATCTTGTGCTTTATGACTGTTGGCAGATTAATTTCCCTCCTGGGATGAATAAAGTTCTATCGTATCGTATAATTCCCCCTCCAATGCTGCGCATCTTCACTCCCGGCCTTGGGTTAAACTTTACCCCTCTCACTCTGTTATAGCGGACAATCAGCAATAACGGACACCATGCTGTCCCCCGTGGTCTCTGTACTATTATAAAATATCTCAGTATTCCATTACATTCTGTTATTCCTAAGTTTTCTGCTTGGAAGCATCAATATTTTGTGGTAATATGAGTTCAAGGCAGGAGTGCCACTCTGGAGTCATCTGTATTAATGTAAAAGCTTTCAAAGGCATCGGGCCATCTGATTACATCACCTGTTGCTGCTGTGTCTATCCTAATGGCCACTTATCAACAGTATTCCCCTCAGCCATCAGTGGATATATTTTTTCAATGGGACACAACCTATATTTATCTCTCTATCCAGGAGGCTGTAGCCATTTTGAAATCATTTCTTACCTTGCTACTGGCATCGGTTAAATTAGTACTCTTTGGATAAAAGATAAAACTGTATTTTCAACGGAACAATTGACAAATTTCAGTTTTCTGTTCTGAAATAATTTAAAAAATAGCAATAACTCAAGCTGCGAGTACATTTTGTGCGACAGATAAATTCATAAATGTTCCAAATTTTGAGAGATTTAATTCAATGATTCCCCTCACTTCATATGTGTTTGATATATTCAGGGTAAATACATTTCATAAGGTCATGTAATAGGAGCAGAATTAAGCCATTTGGCCCATCAAGTCTACTCCACCATTCAATCATGGCTGATCTATCTCTCCGACCCAACCTTGCCTTCTCCCCAGTACATCTGACACCCCTACTAATCAAGAATCTATCTATCTCTGCTTTAAAAATATCCATAGACTTGGCCTTCACAGCCTTCTGTGGCAAATAATTCCACAGATTAACCACCCATTTGCAATTATAATTCAAAATTTAGTCTGTGTTTGCTGTCTTACATAAACCTTTGGTTGCAATTGAGTCAGGCACTGTTTTGCAGAATATGTAGAGTAGATTCCCTGACACCCAGTGCCATCATCAGAGCCTTAGAGACAGGCAGCGTATGATGGAAGAGGGCAGGTGGATGATCCAGATATTCCCATTCATTGACTTCAATGGGAAGAGTAGGGGAATGTTCCTTGAGAATGTCTGACTGAAAGCAACTCATCAACAGCCTAGTGTTTTGACAAGACTACCCCTTAGTATGGCTTAAGTTTAAAAAAATATATATATATTTTTAAATTTATTTTTCATTTTGGATCTTCATCCATTAGCTCTATTAATTTAGCCAAAGAAATCCATTGGAAACCTTCCCTGGTGACTATCCTCATGGCTAATATGGTAAGTTCATTTCCATGAAGAAATAAGATGCAGAATCACATAACCATAGAACATAGAAATGGCCCCTTTCAGCTCACCTTGCCATTGGTTTGATTCCTCCTGGTGTGGCTTCCTTTACATCGGCAAGGCCAAGCATGACCTGTTTCGTCTAACACTTGCACTTGGTCTGCCAAGGGTCAGCTGGATTTCCCATTTGCTAACCGTTTTAACTCACCTTCTCATTCCATCACTGACCGTTCTGTTCTGGTTCTCCTCCATTGCCATGGTGAAGCACACGCAAACAGAAGGAACAGCACCTCATACTGCAGCGGCTCATCGGCAGTCCCGTTTGTTTGTGTTTTTTGTGTTGTTTATTTTGTTTTGGTTAGTCTAGTTTTTGGTTCTTAGTTTGTGTTTTGGGGGGGTGGGGGGTTGAAACGGGGTTTGCAGTCTCTCCCTGCGGGGGAATGCGACTTTTTTGTCGTATTCCCCTCCTCTGCCTCCGTCTGCGCTGAGGCCTAATGGAGCTGATGACCTCGAGGCTCCGGAGGCAGAGCCCGTCAGGACTCGCCCTGAGCTCGCTCCAGTGAGGGTGGTCCGGCTCAGGGCTGGAACAGTGCTCCCGTGAGAGGTTGTGGCGCTCTCGTGAGGGCAGCCAGCCCAAGGGTGGAACGAGGCTCCCGTTGGAGCGGCCGAGCTCGGGGAGGTGCGGCGCTCGCAGCCCAAGGGAGGTTCGGCGCCCATGTCGGGGCGGCCCAGCCCGAGGCTGAAGACGGCACGGTACTCACGTGAGGGTGGCTGGGACGGTGTTCTGCCGGTGGTGGCCTGAGTCCGGGGTTCGGCCGCGGGCCAGCGGCTGCGTCTGCAGGACTGGTGGGCGGCAGCTTCGACCACCCCGGGCCGCGGTGTTTGAGCCGCGGGAAACATCGCCCGGGGGGTATCGCCTCAGCGCAGAGGGAGAAGAGGAGAGAAGAGACTGCAGACCTAAGACTTTTGCCTCCATCACAGTGAGGAGATGCTGGGTGGACTCACTGTGGTGGATGTTAATATGTGTTTATTGTTGTTTTATTGTATTATATGTATGACTGCTGCAATTTCGTCCAGACTTCGGTCTGAATGACAATAAAGGCATATCTATCTATCTATCTATCTATCTATTGTGCTTATGTACTAGGATAGTATTGCTCAGCTGTATGCAAAACATGTATTTCACTGTACCTGGTACATGTGACAATAAATAAATCATTTAATCATTAATTTAATGTTGCTTTAATATAACAATATTAACAATAGGGGTGGCACGGTGGTACAGTGGTAGAGTTGCAGCCTAACAGCGATGGAGACCTGGGTTTTATCCTGACAATAGGATGCTGTCTGTACGGAGTGTGTACGTTCTCCGTGTGACCAGGTGGGTTTTCTCCGAGTGCTCTGGTTTCCTCCCACACTCCAAAGACGTGCAGGTTTATAGGTTAATTGGCTTCTGTAAATTGCCCCTGGTGTGTAGAATCGTGTTAATGTACGGGGTGATTACTGGTCGGCGCAGACTCGGTGGGCCGAAGGGCCTGTGTGTACGCTGCATCTCCAAAGTCTAAAGTAAAGACTAATTTTCTGTGTGAAGGAATGTAATGTAATCTTCCAATATTGATAGATTTTAGAATGTCATCAGTTCTCCTCTCATTGTGCATCTGAGTATTGACTTAAAGGAAAATAATAAAGTACCACACCAATAAACTTATTTTGAGGAGCTGGGAAAATGTTGTGAGTTTCTCCTGCTGCTGGCTCTTTAATTGCATCATTTAAATCCCTGCCCGTGACATACAGCAGCAGGCTTTGAGCAGCTGGCAACTGAATAACTTATTGTAAAGAAATGTCTAGAACGTGGCCACATTAGCCAAGGAATGCATTGCTTCCATATCTCACTTTGCACTTAATGCTTAGAATAATAACAGTTTCTCCACTTACGAAGCACCAGAATGAGCTTCTGTATTTGTTCCATGAGACAGGTGCTACCTTCAGCAAGACAGGCTTAGCTCTTTTTGAGCAACTCTTGTAAACTTTTACTCTGATAGCGAATTAATCTTTTGAAGAGATTTCAGCGCCTAGGAAGAAACATAGAAAGTCATGTGCAATTTGGCACTTTGGATTGTGCAAGCAATTGAACTCTGAGGTTTACATTACCGAATGTTAACAATACTGCATTTTTTGTCCCAGGACTTGTGATTGTTATGTTAACTCATTGAATTATTACTTTGTCAATTAGTAACTATATTAATAAATGCATATTTATTTCTGATAAATAGAAAGAAAACTGAAAATGCAACAATGTAATATAGAAATCAAAAATACTGGAAATGTATAACAGATCAACTTCAAGTTTTCAGTTTCAGTTTAGTTTATTGTCACATGGTACAGTGAAAAACATGTTGTTGTGTGCTAACCAGTCAGCAGAAAGACACTACATGATTACAATCAGTCCATTTGCAGTGTGTAGATATATGATAAGGGAATAACGTTTAGTGCAAGGTAAAGCCAGCAAAGTACGATCAAGGATAGTCAGACGGTCACCAAAGAGGTAAATAGTAGTTTAGCATTGCTCTCTGGTTGTGGTAGGATGAATCAGTTGCCAGATAACAGCTGGGAAGAAACTGTACCCAAATCTGGTGGTGCGTTTTCACGCTTCAATACCTTTTGCCTGATGGGAGAGGGGAGAAGAGGGAGTGGCCAGGGTGTGACTCATCCTTGATTATGTTGCTGGCCTTGCCGAGGCAGCGGGAGGATGCCACGTACGAGGCTCGTATGAGTAAAAAGTAAAAAATGTTTTCATCACGAGTATTTTTTACTCGTGGACATTTTTCACAGTGTTACGCTAATTATCTCTGAAGATCAGACAGGTTTTAATAAAAATCGTTACTCATACTTTAATGTTAGGAGATTAATGAATATTGTATATACAGCGTCTAATAAAATACAAGAATGTGTCATCTCACTCGATGCCGAGAAGGCGTTTGATAGAGTAGAATGGGAATACTTATTCAATACACTTGAAAAATTTAAGATTGATCCAAAATTTATTTCTTGGATCAAGCTGATATATCATATACCTCAGGCTTCTGTATTTACTAATAATCAGAGATCCCCTTTTTTCAGGCTCTTTCGAGGTACTAGACAGGGCTGTCCCTTACGTCCTTTACTATTTGATATTGCTTTGGAACCTTTAGCCACCGCTATTAGGGAATCCCCTAATATTTTTGGTATTGTCCACGGGAATAAGACACATAAGCTATCTCTTTACGCAGATGATCTGTTATTATTCATTTCTAACCCTGAGAAATCTATTCCGGCAATAGTAGCATTACTTAATCAATTTAGTAGTTTTTCTGGTTATAAACTAAATCTTAGTAAGAGTGAGCTTTTTCCATTAAATAATCTTGTTTCGAATTATGGACAGTTTCCACTTAGATTGACTACTGAAAGTTTTACTTATTTAGGTATTAAGATCACCAAGAAACACAAGGATTTATTTAAAGCTAATTTTATGCCTTTAATTGACCATATTAAACATCAGTTTACTAAATGGTCACCAATGTCCTTATCCTTAATTGGCTGAATCAATGCTATTAAAATGTTCATTTTACCTAAATTTCTGTATTTATTTCAGACGATACCAATTTTTATTGCCAAATCTTTCTTTGATATTATAGATTCCAAAATTTCTTCATATATATGGCAGAATAAAAATCCCAGACTAAGTAAAAAATACTTATAGAAATCAAAAAAAGATGGTGGTTTGGAATTGCCGAACCTTAGATTGAACTATTGGGCAGTCAATGTTCATTATTTAACATTTTGGACAAAAGATTTAGAAGATACCCAATGCCCAGGATGGATAAACGTTGAACGTGATTCCTTACAAGGGCTATCATTGGCTTCTATTCTAGGGGCCTCGTTACCTTTTACAATTATTAGATTGAATAAATATACGACTAACCCAATAATAAGACATACGTTCCGAATATGGTTTCAATTTCATAAGTTTTTTGGACTAAATGACTTTATCTTATCGAATCCTATTTTATCCAATTTTCTCTTCCAACCTTCTAGTACTGACCAAGTCTTTTTGTTATGGAAGAGGAAGGGATTAGTAGCTTTTCATGATTTGTTTTTGGAGGGTTGTTTTATGTCTTTCGAACAACTCTCCAATAAATATAACTTACCTAATTCACACTTTTTTTTAGATATTTACAAATTAGACATTTTTTGAAGGCTACTCTAGCCCTTTTTCCGCTACCACATCAAACCAAAATTTTGGAAAAAAAATTACATTTGAACCCTTATCAGAAAGGATTAATAACGACTATTTATGAGTTGATTTGAAATTACAAATAGATATATTTGATAAAATTAAGAATGACTGGGAAAGAGAACTCCAAATTTCTTTATCTATAGAGAAATGGGAGAGGATTCTTCAATTAGTCAATACCTCTTCAATTTGTGCAAGACACGCTCTGATACAATTCAAGGTGGTTCACAGAGCTCATATGTCAAAAGATAGGAGGTACACAAAAATGCTGGAGAAACTCAGCGGGTGCAGCAGCATCTATGGAGCGAAAGAGATGGGCAACTTTTTGGGCCTAAATCCTTCTTCAGATGTCAAAAGATAAGTTGGCTTGTTTTTATGGTCATATAAATCCTACCTGTGACAGATGTAACTCTGAAGTGGCCTCACTGACCCATATGTTTTGGTCCTGCCCACTTTTGGAAAAATATTGGAAAGACATTTTTGATACTATTTCTGTAGTCTTAAACCCCTGTTAAACTGTGCGAGCTGACCCACGAGGTACCCCGAGTTTAAAACAAATTTAACTCGTGGTAATCACGTACAATTAATGTAGCGGGAACGTCGGAACTCGTGGACGCAACTTAGCGACTCGTGGCGCTAACGGCAGGTACCCATGAAACTTGTTAACTCTTGAAAAAGTTCAAACATGTTTGAACTTTTCCACGAGTAAAATGTACTCTTGAGGTTAAAATTTGAAACATTTCAACTCGTTGTAAGAACGTAGTGGCCCGTGCGTTTACCCTTGTGACTCGTGATTCTACCGTGGGAACTCTTTTTAGATACAATAATCAGGGACAGAAATATCAGTTACTTTTGGAGACAAATTCTGCTTAACAAAGTTTAAAGTTATTGATAAGGTGACAGAGTGGGTTGAAAAGAAAAAATTGCTTGAAGTTTATATATAGATTTTGTGTATTTGGGACTGAGCTCACAACCTTAAGACAAACCAGTATTGAGGAACAGCGTGAGAACATTTTATGACACTTCATGGCAGCCTAATAGAGGTTTGCCAGTCACGTCCAGTGCTGTTGAAGAAGACAGGGTTGTGTTCACCTCTCCTGCACCCCTGTTCCGTAGGACAACACCAACTCTTTCATTATGCGGATGTTAAAGGCTGGGTTTTATTCTCAAGCCATGATGCCAGATTCCCAATCTCTTTACTGAACTTTACTGAATCAAAGGGTTCTATATGAGGTGCTGCCTCAAAAAGGCAGCCAGCATTGTCATGGACGCACACTACCCTGGCTATGCTCTCATTTCATTCCTGCTGAGCAGAAGGTATAAGAATCTGAAAACCATGACCTCCAGGTTCAAGAACAGCTTCTTCCCAACAACTATCGGGCTCTTGAACGCTACAAATGCTAACTAAACTATGAACTGCAAACTGCCCTGGTTGCACTAAGGACTTTGGGATTCTTGCAATAATACTGGATTTTTTAATATATATTTTCTTTGTTTAGTATATTATCTATGAGTATTGTGTTTACTGGCCTGTTATGCTGCTGCAAGTGGGAACTCTTTAACAGCGGGCAGGCAGCATCTCTGGAGAGAAGGAATGGGTGATGGGATGACATTTCCAAATTGGGGGAGGGGGGGGGTGAGGGGGGGTGGGGTGGAGGAGAGGGGGTGGAGAGTGGAGGGAGAGGAGGGGGAGACAGATGGGGGTGTCTTCATTCACTGGCTGCGGGTGCCAGTCACTGAAACAGGTAGGTGAGATTTCACATCCACCTTGTGTGTGTGTCTCTCTCTCCCTCCCTCCCTCTCACACAGGCTGAGAGACTCTGCCTCTGTGAGTGTACGTCCCTTTCTCCCCCTCTCCCTGGGCTCTATACGCTCATTGTTTCCTATGAGAGACTTTGAAAAATAAGAATCACATTTCACACATTGATTTTATGACTTTTAATTCTTAACATGACCATAATCACAATCTTTTGTCATGTTTCATCAGCAGAGGTCCCAAGTTATTCTTCAGCTCATTAAAGAGCTCAGGTGAAATTCTGATGAAATTTTTAAATGCAGATTTATCCTCTTCACACAGCACATTAAGCAGCTTTTCATACTGTCCAAAGAGAGATCTCCTTTGAAACAGGGGCTTCACCCACTGAGACCTCTTCTTAATTTTCCTCTTTACTCTCTCTCTTCTGCCTTCATTACACAAGCGTCTCCCAGTGCAGCAAACTTCACCATCTGGACTCCCTAATCTTGAGGCAACAATGTATATCGACTGTTGAAAAATCAGTCACATGTTAAAAAAATGATGTCATGCTACATAGTATGTAAAAAAAAAGCATGACATCATTTTTTTAACATGTGATGATTTTTCAACACGTCGATATACATTGTTGCCTCAAGATTAACGGGAGAGGAACTTGGTACACTCGGGAGACGAACTTGGAACATCGCAGAAATGAGAAGTAAACGGCAAACTTAGACATACCCGTGGGAACTCGGTTAAACTCTGGATCATAAACTTGTAGTCTCGTACGCAACCACGAGTCTTTCTCTCGGGGTCACTCGTGGGTCAACTCGCACAGTGAAACAGGGCTTTTAGGTATTGATTTATAACCTCATCCTATTACTGCAATTTTTGGGCTACCAATGTTAGATTTTATTCATTTGTCCCGCTCCGCCCATCGGTTGATTGCTTTTACCACATTAATCGCCAGAAGATTTATTTTATTTAAATGGAAAGACTCCAACCCTCCGACCACACTCCAGTGGTATTCTGAAACAATATCATGTTTAAATTTAGAAAAAATCAGGAGTGACATTGTTGAACCCTTGGTTAAATTTGATAAGACTTGGGGAAAATTCATTCAACACTTTCCTACAACATAAATTGCTCCCTCTTTAACCGTTATAAAAACTATTTTACCTCTATATGGTGGAACGGACTTGACGACTAAAGGGCCTGTCCCACCAGCATGCGATTGCATGCGTCTAGTGCGACCAAACGTGGTGGCTTGAGGCGTACGGCCTCGCGGGGCAGGTCCCACTTCCAACCGCGGAGCCGTATGGAGCTGGTCCCGACATCATACTCACCAATCAGCTGGGCAGGAGGCGGGCCAACTGAATTTGGACATCGCACAGCGTCGGGCGGTTACGTCATCACGCAACGGCACGGCGGGCGGTGACATCATCGCGCAACGCCACGCGCTAGGCGTACGCCGTCAAGACGCTGCATACGGCGTCAAGATGCTGCGTTCGGCGTCAAGACACTGCGTATGGCGTCGAGGATGTGCGTGCGTCGTCGAGGAGGTGCGTGCGGCCTCCATGCGGCAGCGGGCCGGCAGGCCTTTGCTGTGCGGAATTTTTGAACTGTCAGTTTTTCGGAGCCCTGCGCGGTGTCGTGACCAGCTCCGCACAACTCCATGCGGCTCCGGCGATCGAAGTGGGACCGGCCCCGCGAGGCCACATGGCTAGCGCGACCACGTTAGGTCGCACTAGCCGCGTGCAGTCGCATGCTCGTGGGACAGGCCCTTTACAGACTTAAATTGTTGAAATTCTCAATTCAGATTCTGTTTTGCTTTGCTTTGTTTTTACTTATTTCATTTTTATCTTTATTTATTTATTTATTATTATTATTATTTTTTTTCTTTAGCGGGATTTTGTTTTTTCCTTTTTTCCTTTTCTTTTTGTCTTTTTGTCTTTTTATCTTTGTGTTTTTCTACATTTATAAGTTTCTTTTAAAGATTTAACTATATTTACATAGAGGTCTATATGGAGGTCTATATTCAATGTGTATTTTGACACTGGTCTCATATCAGGTTATACCTGTTATTAATGTAATCCTGATCCCTATGTATCAATATCATTGTTATGTTTATCATAATTCTTTTTGCTCTGTTTTTTATGTTTTGTTTTTGTTTTTTAGCAAAAAAACAATAAAAAGATTTAAAAAGAAAGAAAGAAAGAAAGAAAGAAAAAACGTCACGAGTTTACCGGATTTCCCGAGTACCTACAGTTACTCGTATGAGCCACTACATGACATCCACGAGCTCCTACGTACCCGCTACGTACATTACACAAGCTCGAATCATGGGAGAACTCTTGAATTACCTCGTACAGTGGGACAGGCCCTTAAATGGAGTGAATAGAAGGGTTGGTTTGTGTGATGGTTTGTGCTGCGTCCACAATTTGCTGCAATTTCTTGCGGTCTTGGATGGAGCTGTTTCCAAACCAAGCTGTGATGCATCCTGATAAAATGCTTTCTACGAAAGAAAAAATGCATTTTAATGCAGTGGCTGCACAATAAATTGCAAGGCTGGTAAATGAAAGCAGAGTTATTTATGATTTTTTTTGCAACTCTTCCACTATTTCAATGTTGATTGTAGGTCTTTGTTCAAAATCTCTTCAGTTATTGATGAGTACCATAGTTCTCTTTACATGTCTATGTATTAATATAGATTCAAGGTCAAACTGGCAAAACGTGATATAAAATGTATACAGATTTGGATTTAACGGGCTGATGATTCATTTGTTTTTTTTGATGGAGCTTTATATTTTTTTGTTCTACTTTTCTGCAATATCTGAATGCTGCAATAAGGTGTGCACTATATCGAAAACCATACATTATAAATGACTCACACAGAATAGTAAGATTAAATGAGAACTTACCAGTTTGAAGTTTGATCTTTATTTTATGAGGAGTTACGTTGGTGATTACGTGAAGAACCCCGTCAGGGCGCATGCGCGTCAATCTTCAAAGCAGCGGTATGAAATCACAGACAACACCATAATTGAAGTAACATATTAAGATGATCAACATGAGAACTACCATTATGACCTTTTTTCTATGAGAGAGGGTTCGGCGTGGCGGGCACGTAATCACCAACGTAACTCCTCATAAAATAAAGATCAAACTTCAAACTGGTAAGTTCTCGTTTAATCTTACTATTTTACTTCGGAGTCACGTGAGTGACTACGTGAAGATTTTAAAGCTCTGTGATTTTTATGCCGCAGATCAAAATCCCGGCTTCTCACTGCATCGATTGACTCTGAGTATCATCAATAATGCTGTAATCATGACATTGCATATCATGCAAAAACAAAACAGTTTTATTTTTGGTCATAAAACAACCAATAAACCCTCTTAATGTAGGGCAACAAACGAAACAGAATGAAACAGTATTGAAAACAGACTTTAAACAATAGCAACAGCACTCAATATTGAGTTGGCAAACAGCCCTCCATCGGCAATCGGCCGATGGTAGTATTGCTGAAACACAAGTTCATTTTTCCAACCTGCGGCTTTTAATATATGGTCGATGGGAACGTCCATCGCCCTGGCCGCGGATGTTGCTACTGCGCTAGTGGAATGAGATGTAAACACATAAATGTTAATTCCTGCCTGAACCAACTCTTGCTTTAACCACCTTGAGATAGTCTGAACTGCCACTCTTTTATGTTGGCTTCTTGTAACTGAGAAATAATCCTGTTTCTTCTTGTCTTAAAGCCCTTGCGGCTTCAATGTAATGTAACAAATGTGTCCTTACACATAAACATGGAGCTGTAGGATATGCTGAGAACACAATCTTAAGACCTGTCACACCTGGCCTGCTTTGTTTGAGCAGGTCAGAAATATAAAACAGAACATTCTCTGTATTCACTTCCATTCTCTCGAACTGAAGCTTTTGGAAAGTCTGCACTCTCTGTACTGACACTAATGCCATTAGCATAGCCAATTTCATGGTTAATTTTAACAAAGTTATAGACGTGACAGGGACCCAATGACGAAGTATGTTACAAACAACACTTACCTCGCAGATTACCATATACCTAGGCTTAGGCGGTTTGGAATTAAAGATTCCTTTCATCAACCTAGATATGAGAGGGTGAGAACCTATACTTTGTGTCCGTGTACCTATTACAAGATATGCCGACCAAGCACTTCTAGCTGTATTGATAGCAGTATAGCTAAGACCCTCATCATAATAAAGTGTAGATAAACTCTAACACATTTTCAATAACTACAGTATCATATTGAATATTCTTTTGAACACAATATTGTTCCCATTTTTTTTTTTTTTTTTCATAAGTCATATACTGTTTTTGAGTACTGTTTCTCCAGGCTGCAGTGAGTATATCCACCGTTGGCCTAGAAAATCCTCGACCAATGTAAGGCATTCTTAAAACCTGCAAATTAACAGATCCATACCATCACATAACGGATGAACTTAATGCGTTACTGGATGCTCCAGCAAATTCCTACTGTTTGGAATCAGCAAAAAGAGGTTGGATCGCTATCTGAAACATCAAAGGAAACCATGGTTGAATCAGGCAATTTGGTATCACCAAAACCCCTGAAGCGGCATCCTGCTTGATTTTCTCAAACACCGACCTATGAGGCAGAATGGTGGGAAAATGTACACAAACATATCATCCCAATTTAGTGAAAAAGCATCAATTGTCACTGCCCCTGGATCTGGTGGCTATGAAACATATTTTGGCCTTCCATATAGAAGTACTATGTTCTTGAACACATCCTGGTTCCACATCCACTCTGTGTTATGATGGAATTTTCATGAGCTGCCATCTGGTACTACATTAAGTTTCCCTGGGAGATAGATAGCTCCAATCCAAATCTCTCTATCCCTACTCTAGGTCCAATTGTATTTGCCAACCTGTCACATGATAACGATTTGATTCCACCCATGTGATTCATATCAGCAACTGCTGTAGTGTTGTCTATTTTGCACTGCACATGCAAACTAGTTTAGTTAGTGCCATAAGCCTCGAGTCCATCAAATACTCTTGGTTAATTCTCCATGTTTGCAGAAGCAATGTTCATCTGTCTCCACCGCTGGATCTTGTATCAGTAGCACCCTACCCAAGTGCTCTGACATCTGTCTGCAAATCATGGAAGCTTGGTCCAATAACACTTTGGAACTACTAGTGGACACATGCTGAATCCACCATTGTACATCAGCAACAGCCTCTATTGATAGAAGCATAGGTCTATTATAATGACCCCAATGTATCCTCAATGCTTGTTCCTTTGACCTTTGTAATAGTAGATAATAAAGTGGCCATATTGAACTGCTGGAAATGCTGCCAGCCATTACCACAGCAGACTTGTCACCTGGCTAATTGAAGGCTGTGTGTTAGCAATTAACTTGATATAGCTCTTAATTAGCTCTACCCTGTTTTGCCTGGGCAAGGTCACAATGATGTTGAATAAGTCCATTGTGAACCCAACTAGTCAATTTGTGTCACAGGTATAAATTTAGATTTCTCTGGATAGCTTATAAAGCCCAATTAAAAAATGTTTTTTACCAACTGCCACTGATGCTTCAGCTGTTTCCTTTGATTGTCCTACAATCAAGATATTATCTAGTTAAGCCATGAACACATGACCTTGACTTCTCATCATGCCTAGAATAGGTTTTAACAACTTTGTAATCCCTCTAGGAGCTGAAGAGAAACCATTAGGCAGTGGATTGTATTGGCATAATTGCCCCATCCAGCTGAATTTTAAATCTTCTATCCTGCAAATGAACAGACACTGAATCCGCATCTTTAAGATCTCCTTCACAAACGTTTCCATCTTAAAATGTCTATACCGTACAAAAGGGTTAAGACTATTCAGGTCTGTATAATTCTGCATCCCCCCATCCTTTTTTGGTCTGGGAAAGATATTGGACACAAACTGATGGCTTTGGTAAACTGCCTTAGCAATTACACCTTTATTCCATAAGCTTGCAAGTTCCAGCTGAACTTCCAATTGTTCAGTGATACTGAAGTCAAACTCCTTTTTTGGAACATGTTGCATGGGTAAATCAGAATTTGCATTAAGCTTTATTTGATGCCATTGAATAACCTTCAGTATAAACATATCTGAGGTAAACATTTAATTGTATCACATTAGATCTGTCTACATGAGAACCAGACCCTCTTACCTCCTTACCGCCTGGCATTCTTCCCCGACCTTGAGCTGGATATCTCACCTCCGTGGCGGTGCTACAGCTGAACGCCAACTGCGCTGCATCGTAGCTGGACTCGTCCCTTGCCCGGACCAGTCTGCTCCCTTATAGGGATACTTCCGCTTTGGTGAATATGTGGCAGCCGTCTTAGCCTCCTCCTCCAGCTCCTTCACCTGCTGTGCGAAATCCTCGCCAAACAGCTGTGCCGGTTGCACTGTGCCAGGCTGGCAGAGTGAAGCATATTTAGCATTGATGGTTGGTCTAATCGCATCTTGCGGAGGCAGTTGATCTCAAAGTGGGCACTCCACAATAGCACCTTTTGTTGTAATTTGTCATGGCCTCTCCATCTACCATCCTGGCAAAGCTCGTTATACCAGATGCCAGCAACTTTAAAAATATGCTGGAGCTTCACATGCTCCTGGGCTTTCATTAGTATGCCCATCTTGCCCCAATTCTTCCTGTTCCCAACAGGAACTTTTAACAGTCCACAGTTGATTGGGGCTTCATACTTCGTTACTGTCTCATCCATTGTCAGCTCCTGTAGCTGATGTGAGACTTGGTAATTTATGCTGGTGGCAAGTTCCTCACCCAGAGGCTCACCAGCGTCCGACGACATGGCAAACCATGCTGCACACAGTGTCAGCTCTGACAGCTGCCTGCCCTCCCTTTGGAAGTCGTCGGACTCAGGGTCAGAGGGTATCTGCCCTTCTGCACTCACCTCTTGCAAAGAGGGTGCTTTCAAGCAGGCCTCTACTAGGCACTGCCAGCGGAGCCGTCCCCACGGCCTCCCGCCTGCACAACTCCTCCTGGAGTATGGCTTTATGAAGCAGACCTCTCCTAGGCACTGCCAGCGGAGCCTTCCCTAAAGCTTCCCGCCTGCACTACTCCTCCTGGAGTGTGGCTTTATGAAGCAGACCTCTCCTAGGCACTGCCAGCGGAGCCTTCTCTATGGCTTCCCGCCTGCACTACTCCTCCTGGAGCGTCTCTGTGGAGCAGCCCCTGTATGAGCTGCTCCTTTTGGATAACCGCTGGGGAACGGTATCCTGTCCCCGACGGGACTCTCGTGGCCCGACTCTGCGGAGTCTATAGCCCTGACAGACTTGGGTTATGCCTACCGCCCGACTGGCGTTGGCTGTGTACCCGGCTGGGCACTTTGCCAAGTCTGTCGCCGCACCGCTACTGGCTTGCGACTCCCCCGAGGTGACAGGCTGCCTTTCAGAGACTGCGTCCCGCAGCTCTCTCTCTCCTTGTCGGCAGCAGCCTGCACCTTTTCCTTGTTCCTGTATGTGGGGGAAAAAACACACAGAAACACTTTCTTTACTTTTCTCTAACTCCTCCAAAGTCTCCCCGACTTTGGTGGAGCTGTAATTACTCACCTGCAGCAAGAGCTCCGTGCTCCCGCTGCCGTTCGCACCAATGCGTCAGACGTAATGACGCGCATGCGCCCTGACGGGGTTCTTCACATAGTCACTCACGTGACTCCGAAGTAAAATAGTCCTTCAATATTTCAATCCTACGGCTGATTGATTTTGTTCCTTTCATCTATAAAGTAAGGACATACCTTAATGTGATTGCTTTCTTTTTATTGCAAACAGCCTTTGGCACAAAGTAATGGTGATGTTGCCTCTTCACTGAAACTATAGGGTTATGCACAGCTCTCAGTTTCCACGCTTCCATTTAGCTTAGTTTAGACAGATGGTGTGGAAACGTGCTCTTCGGCCCACCGAGTCCAAACCAACCATTGATCATCCATAAATCAGTTCTATGCTATTCCACTTTTGCATCATACACATAAGGGGCAATTTACAGAAGCCAATTAATCTACAAACCTGCACGTCTTTGGAATGTGGAAGGAAACCGGAGCACCTGGAGAATTGTTGGGTGAGTGGGCAGATGCCTGGCAGATGCAGTATAATGTGGATAAATGTGAGGTTATCCACTTTGGTGGCAAAAACAGGAAGGCAGATTATTATCTGAATGGTGTCAAGTTTGGAAAAGGGGAAGTACAATGGGATCTGGGGGTTATTGTTCATCAGTCACTGAAAGTAAGCATGCAGGTACAGCAGGCAGTGAAGAAAGCGAATGGCATGTTGGCCTTCATAACAAGAGGAGTTGAGTATAGGAGCAAAGAGGTCCTTCTGCAGTTGTACAGGGCTCTAGTGAGCACACTTGGAGTATTGTGTGCAGTTTTGGTCTCCAAATTTGATGAAGGACATTCTTGCTATTGAGGGAGTGCAGTGTAGGTTCACAAGGATAATTCCTGGGATGACAGGACTGTCATATATTGATAGAATGGAGCGGCTGGGCTTGTATACTCTGAAATTTAGAAAGATGAGAGGGGATCTTATTGAAACATTTAAGATTATTAAGGGTTTGGACACGCTAGAGGCAGGAAACATGTTCCCGATGTTAGGGGAGTCCAGAACTAGGGGCCAAAGTTTAAGAAGAAGGGGTAAGCCATTTAGAAAAGAGATGAGAATTTTTTTTTTCACACAGAGGGTTGTGAATCTGTGGAATTCTCTGCCTCATATGGCAGTGGAGGCCAATTCTCTGTGATGCTTTCAAGAGAGATTTAGATAGAGCTCTTAAAGATAGCAGAGTCAAGGGATATGGCGAGAAGGCATGAACGGGGTACTGATTGTGAATGATCAGCCATGATCATATTGAATGGCGGTGCTGGCTCAAAGGGCCAAATGGCCTACTGCTGCACCTATTGTCTATTGCCTAAAACTGGAGAAGTTTCAGCAGGTCAGGCAGCATCTCAGGAGAACATAGATAGGCCAATCCATATTTTCTTGAGATGCTGCTTGACCAACTGTGCCTCTCTATGTCTTCTTTTGTAAATCAGCATCTGCAGTTCCTTGTTTCTAGAAACTAGAACAATGTGTGTTTTGGGTATCCAATGTCTGTTGGGTGGACAATGTGCTCCACACAACAGTGTTGTTTCAACCATTAAAGAACAAAGAGAAAAAGAACACAGTATGGAACATAGGAATGCGGCATTACAGTTACAGAGAAAAGGTCCAAGGAGGGAAGATGGGGACTACACTATAGGAGGATTGTTCAGTAATCCAGTGGGGAAGATAACTGTGGGGAAGAAGTTGTTCCTGGATCTGGTGGTACATGCTTTTGTGCTTATGTATCTTCTGCCTGATGGAAGAGGGGGAGCAGAGGGAATGTCTGGAGTGAAAAAGAAACATGAATATGTTGGTTGCTTTCCTGAGGCAGTGTGAAGTGAAGATGAAGGTGATGGTCTATGTGATGCACTGGGCTACATCCACAATTCTCCACAATTTCACTGTGGTCTTGGGAATAGCTATTGCCAAGCCAAGGTTTGACACACCCTGACAGGATGCTTTCGAGGTTGCACCTGTCTCGTGGATAAGAGTCGTTGGAGACATGCCAAACTTTCTTAGTCTTCTGAGAAAGTTGAGGGTTGCTGTGCTTTGTTGGCAGGAGCTTTAATGCAGTGGCCCAGGACAAATTGGTGGCGATATTTATGCTTTAGAAACTTTAATCCTGCAACCATCTCCACTTATCACTATTGAAGCATACCGGGGTATGTATCTACGTCACTCCCAGAAGTCATGAACTAATTCCTTCATCTTGCTGACATTGAGGGAGTTGTTGTCTTGACACCATGTTATTAAGTATTCTATCTCCTCCCTGTACTCCAGATCATTTGTAGTTCAAATTCTGTAGATCATTTTGTGAGATCTGGCCGACTACAGAAATTTTATTTGCAAACTTGTAAATGTGATGAGAGCAGAATTTGGCCACTGAGACCTGAATTTATAGGGAGTTTGTAAGAGGCTGAGAATGCATTCGTGCGGGGAACGAATGTTGAGAATTATCATGGACAATGTTCACATTCAAGAATAGCTTCTTCCCAACAGCAATCAGGCTCATGAATACTACATAACACTTACTGATGAACTATGGACTTGGGTTGGGTAGTGCAACTTGGGTTGGGTAGTACAACTTGGGTTGCACTAAAGACTTCTGGCTTTTATTTTGCACTAGTATTGGGAATATTAATTTCATGATTTTATTTGTACTGGAGTAACTAAATGGGTCAGGCTTCATCTCTGGAGAACAGTATGGGCGATGTTTCTGGGCGGGACCCATCTTCAAAGGCTGAAGAAGGAACTAGACGCGAACCATGTCTTGTCCATGTTCTTGAAAGATGTTGCCTGACCTATTGAGTTACTCCAGTATTTTGTGTCTTTTGAGGAATTTGGAGATGAGTTTGATTGGGATTATGGTGTTGAAGGCAGAGCTATAATAGATAGATGATATAAATAGGTCATGGCTGACATGGCCCTCCTTGTCATCTCGGTTGTCTGGAGATGAGTGGAACGTTAGGCAGATGGTGTCTGTTGTGAAGATAGGCAAACTGCCGTGGATCAAGCCTGTCTGGAATTTTTGGGTTAATGTGTTTGATCACCAGACGCTCAAAGAACAAAAACACTAAGACACATAGCCTCTGGTAATATCAATAATATTTGACCACTGCAGAACAGCCTTTGGGATAGATGTATCAGGGAAAAGAAAATAGGCAGTTTTGCTTCCAGTCGTGAAAGACATACTAAAACATCAATGAATTTACCATAAATAAATCAACAAAGAAACACTCTCAGATGATGTTATATTCTTGGCAGATGCACACGTTCAGTTCTGCATGGATGAAGATCCAATTTCATTTATATGGAACTACAGTAAAGAACCATCAGGAGCAGTATATTAAAGATTGCAGCTCTATATTCACCACTTATTAATTTGTCTCTTTAATGTCCTGTACTGTGGAAGCAGACCTACCCCGTGATAGATATGAAGCTAATGAAGATATGGTTTCCTGCTTTTGGTCTCCCTTCTTTCTTGAATAAAGGCATTGCATTAGCAGTTTTCCAATCTGCTGGCACTTTCTAGAGCCTAGTTGAAAAACTGCAACTAACGAATCCACTTTCTCTACAGTCTCTTCTTTGAAACCCAAGGACACAGGCCAGTGATTCCTGGAAACTGGCAGCCTTCAGTCCTGTGTGCTTTGTGTTTCTTGTGTTAATGGTTTATCTTTAAGTACACCCTTCCCTTATGCCCCCCCCCCCATTCTCCTCTATTGTTGGGATGCTTTCAGTGTCCCCCGACTATGCTTTGCTTTGCCAGCAATTGTGCAAAACCGGACATGATACTCCCTTCATAATGTTGGGAGATTCAACAAGCAGAGAAGGAAAACAATTTTGAAGTCTTTGAAATCAATAGAAGCTGCCAGAAAAACAGGGAAGGCAGTCAGTGTCTGTGGTGAGAATGGGCATGAATGTTTGAGGTGATCGATTCCCTTGAATCACTCCAGTTGCTTTCCTGGTCTTTACATCAGTAATATCTAGATCTATGTGGCTTGGGCATTTTATTTACAATTTATTTAAAAGGAGACTTTCTTACTTCTGCTCACTTCCTGCAATACTCTGATTATTCTTTGTTCTCCAGCAAATTTATTCTCCAATTTGGAACATCAGCCTTCATACCACGTATCATTTTAAAACTACATCTCATGTGTTGGATGTTATCAAGTGATTCTGAACTTTGCAGTGTTCAGATTCATTCAAATTATTCTCACCCTCCACTTATTATATGCTCAAACAATTCCGATAAATCCATTTGTTTCAATGTATTTTTTCACAAATTCTATTAATTTTGATGTATCAACATGAATTTTCAAAGATGCACTTGAACTGTTTCCATTATTAACAGCTTCAGTTTCCCGCAACATAAATATTAAACTAACAAGCTTGTAGTATTCAAGAGCATGTGCTTGACCTTTTCAAAGTCTGGACTCATGTTACTTATTTTCCAGTTTGCAACCAAATAGCTTTACAATTCACATTTAAGTATCCCTATTTGCCACCTTGGTTGTTACACATACTTTCCATCTGAATATGGTGTTATATGAACTTTGAATCTATAAAGGACACCTCTATAAAATTGCAAGATCTTTTAAAATGTTAGCTTATTTTCACTTACTGTACATGCAACTCATTACTTTGATCATTATTTCATGTTGAATGTGTTTCAGAGGTTATGGGGAGAAGGCAAGAAAACAGGATTAGGGGGAGAGATCAGATCAGCCATGATTGAATGGCGTAGACTTGATGGGCCGAATGGACTAATTCTGCACTTATCACATGATCTTCTGTTGACAACTAATTTGATCCCGGACAATGAAATCGCTATGTAGACAATAATTGGAAGCACCACATTAATACACACTCCTGGCGACTAGGTCTGGCAGGGGCAGTTTACAATGGCCTATTAGCCTACCAATCAGCACATCTCTAAAGCACGCAGAGGAAATCCACATGGTCACAGGGAGAACGTGCAAACTCCACACAGAACTTAGGACATTGGAACTGCAAGGCAGTTTGTCGAGTTGCACTATGTTGCACCCTGTTGCAGAGTAACTCAGCAGGTTAGGCAGCACCTTTGGAGAACATGGAAGGAGAACATGGAAGGAGAACTTTTTCAAAGTAGGCAAAGTAGACATACCTTGAGGACATTTTACTGTGGAGCAGTAATATATAGACACAATGAGTTACATCAGCGCTTTGTGACGTTAACAGTTGAGAAATGCGAGACATGCCAGGGATGTAATATTCTATTCGGCAGCTTAACTAGGCAAGGCCTAGAAGTATAGTCCTAATGTAGGCAGGTGGACCAACTACAGAAGTACAATGAATACATGTCTGACTAGCCATGATGTTGATTACTTGCTCAGAATTAACACAAATTACGATTACATTCTCTAGTTTGGTTTAGAAATACAGCATTGGAGCAGGCCCGACGGCCCATTGGGTCCACGACCTATATGTCAAGAGTCAAGAGTGTTTTATTGTCATGTCCCAGATAGACCAGTTAAATTCTTACTTGCTGCAGCACAACAGAATATGTAAACATCATACACTATAAACAATATGATAAACGAGAGAAAAAAAAGTTGTGTATATATATACACATACTCACAAGTACACACACACACACACACACAAATATATATATATGTGTGTGTGAATATATATATATATGTGTGTGTGTATATATATATATATGTGTATGTGTGAATATATATATATATGTATGTGGGTGTGTGTATAATATATATATATATATGTGTGTGTGTGTGTATAATTTATATATATATATATATATATACGTGTGTGTGTGTGTGTGTGTGTATATATATATATGTGTGTGTGTGTGTGTGTGTGTGTGTGTCTATACATCCACACATACTCAAAAAACAAACAATAGTAGTGCAATAATAATAATAGTCTATTGTAGTTCAGAGCTTATTTGAGGTTGTAGAGTTTAATAGCCTGATGGCTGTAGGGAAGAAGCTGTTCCTGAACCTGAATGTTACAATTTCAGGCTCCTGTACCTTCTTCCCGATGGCAGGGGTGAAATGAGTGTGTGGCCAGGATGGTGTGGGTCTCTGATGATGCTGGCTGCCTTTTTGAGACAGTGACTCCGATAAATCCCTTTTATGGTGGGGAGGTCAGAACCGGTGATGGACTGGGCAGTGTTTACAACTTTTTGCACTCTTTTCCACTCCTGGACGTTCAAGTTGCCGAACCAGGCTATGATGCAACCAGTCAGTATGCTCTCTACTGTACACCTGTAGAAGTTCAAGAGAATCCTCTTTGACATATCGAACCTCCTTAATCTTCTCAGGATGTAGAGGCATTGATGTGCTTTATTTATAATTGCATCAGTGTGCTGGTCTTTGGGATGTGGGAGGAAACCCATGCGGTCACAGGGAGGATATGCAAACTCCACACAGACAGCACCCCAAGGTCATGATTGAACCTGGGTCTCTGGCACTATGTGGCAGCAGCTCCACCAGTTGTGTCACTGTGCTGCCCAAGTTAACATTATGATTGATGCAATTTGTGGCAACAAGGAAAAGTGATTAATCGATAAACGGAATCCAACAGTAAAGCATAACTGATCTTGTGAGCTGGAGGAGTGGTGAGCAACCTATTAACTATGTTATTGGGTTTTAGAAGTTAATATTCACTTAGAATGGAAAGAGTTTGTTTCTTCTCAAATGGGGTGAAGTTCAGCTCAAGGGCAGCTGCACCGTGGGCACGATAAATTGTCATAGTGCTCCATGGTGGCAACTCTGGCTGTCAGGCACATATGTGGAGTATATTACCCTGTGCGATATTGGTGAGTGCATTTGAGTTCATGCAGTGAACATCTGCTGAATGTACATAAAGAAGGCAGATCATGGAGCATTGCCATTTTGCAGCTCACTGTTACAGTTAATACCTATCTTAACTGCACACAAACACTTGCTCAGCATAGAAAACTCAATGGAAAGCATTTTATCATGATGTATCACAGCCAGGTTTGGGAACAGCTCCATCCAGGACCACCAGAAATTGCAGCGAATTATGGATGCAGCCCAGGCCATCATACAAAGCAACCACTCCATTTATACCTCACGCTGCCTTGGCAAGGCCAGCAGCATAATCGAGGATGCACCCTAGCCACTCTCTCTTCTGCCCTCTGACATCGGGCAAAAGGTATAGAAGTGTGAAAATGTACATCATCAGATTCAGGCACAGTTTCTTCCCAGCTGTCATTAGGCAACTGAATCATCCTACCACAACCAGAGAGCCATGCTGAACTACTATCTACTTCTTTGATGACCCTCAGACTATCCTTGATCAGACTTTGCTGGCCTTACCTTGCACTAAACGTTATTCCCTTATAATGTATCTATACACTGTGAATGCATTGCTTGTAATCATGTATTATCTTTCTGCTGACTGGTTAGCAAGCAACAAAAGCTTTTCACTGTACCTTGGTACATGTGACAATAAACTAAACTGAAACTGAATCAGTAGCTGGACAGAGCAGCATACAGCACTTTTAACAGGATTATCCAAGTGGCCAAGTCTGAGTCTAAGTCTCTCCGAGACCTACAAGGATAGACACAAAATGCTGGAGTAATTCAGCAGGTCAGGCAGCATCTCTGGAGAAAAAGGATGAGTGACATTTCGGGTGGGAACCCTTCTTCAGAAATGTCACCCATCCTTTTTCTGCAGAGATGCTCAGTTACTCCAGCATTTTGTGTCTATCTTCAATATTACCAGCAACTGTAGTTCCTTCCTACACACTCGAAAGATAATCCTAATGTGGGGAAATGGGATTTGTGTAGATGGACAAAAGGTCAGCATGCAAGTGCTGGGCCGAAGGGCCATGACTTTGTTTAGCTCTTTAATTCAGATGCCTGCATTGAAATTGAATGGGTGTCAAGGGTTATGGAGAGAAGGCAGGGAAATTAGATCAGCCATGATTGAATGGCGGAGTGGATTCGATGGGCTGAATGGCCTAATTCTACTCCTGTAGCTTGTGAACTTGTGAACTTGTGAAATTTGGAGCACAGTGTAAACTTTACAGCTGTTGTGTGGCATACTTGGGGTTGAGAAACATCTCACCTTGCATGACTCCTGCGCTGGTCTGTTTCTCTCCTGACTCCCATGAATACAGAATGCTCCATAACTTGATCTGACTGACCTGTTTTCCACCACCACGTGGCACACTGACAGTGACTGTCCCTGAGAAACCCATCTAACCTCCTGTTGTTGCTCTTCCCCTTCTACACATGACTGGGCCCATCAGTTTGACCAGCTGCCAGACACACAACAGAGGAAAAAACTCAATGACCAGACATTAGAGCCTCAGCATCTCCTTGTTTCTTTAGTTATTTTTGTCCTCCTCAGACTTTCCACACCGACGCCACAAATTTCAGAGCCTCTGTACCTGACTGGGGCACATTACACAAGTGATGAATCAAACCTTGTTATCTTGACGCTTTTGTTAGCTTTAATTATACGGATAATATAAACAGCGGTTGTCTGAAGCTTTTGTAAAACAAAAATTGTGATTTAAAAATCAGTTTCATAACAAAATAGTTGAGATTTCCCCAGCTGTCACAGTACTCAGGCTACTGAACAAGTGGTATCATGCTGAGGTTGGACTCTATAACCCTGGAAGTTTAACAAGTAATCCCTCTCATGTTCTGTACCACACAAGCAAGTGTAACTTTAGAAGGCAACGGACAGACGTTTTTACACTTTCACTGTAATGCCTCTGTTTGAAGGGTTGGTGCACTGGATGTCAAAACCTTTCCTCACAAGATTGATTTGTTCTTTTCTTTTAAACAGGTTTCACAGAAAGCCATTGCCATATGCAATAATATTCAACGATTTGTAAAGCTGAAAGACTGCTTCATTTGATTTAAATACTTAAATTAAAAAACAGAGATTGTAAAAATTGGTGGGGAAGCAAACTAGGAGGTTCTAGATTTTCCAACACGTAACCAGATCTGGGTTCATAAACATAATCTTGTGCGATGGAAGAATTTGGGGAAATGATATCAATTTGGGGAAATGTGAGAGAGAATACTTGTGGATTTTTGGTTGCTTTTATTATATCTTCTTCATAGGAAGGATTAAATTCAAAGAAGAATGTCTGACACAGCTGACGATACTTATTGAAAATTTTGTGGGCACAAATTTTAGAAAATAATTTCACTGTATTCGGCTGTGATATAATTTATAATGTATGGTCTTTAATTACTCAGAGTGTGATGTGCTATCTGCCAATGCCCTGGATTTTGAGGTCAGCTGGAAAGAAATGGGAGCTGGAGCTTCCAACCACTCCACTGTCAGCTGCTCTTTAAGCTTATGACTAGGGAGACTTTGTCATCTGAATCAGTGCCATTCACTCCGGTGGCAGGAGAGATCAGGAAACAACCAGGCTCTTTCAGCTATCAGATTGTAGAGTCATTATTGAGAGACAACGAGTCCAAATAAGAAAGTATGAAGCAAAAACATTAATTACATTTAATTGTATACAGAAAACAAAATAAATTTTGGATTGAAATTTTTGAAATTTTACAAAATTATTTAAAATTAAATTGATACCCAAAGCAGAATGGATTATCTTCGGAACAACGGAAGATAGTCCAGAACTAAATGTGTTCCAAAAGAAATTAATAGACTATGGGTTAATAACTGGAAAAAGTTAATCCTAAAATTCTGGAAAAACGCTCCAATACCAACTATAAACATGTGGATTTCAAATATGTTCGAAACATTACACCTAGAAGAGATAAGACTCCTCCTGGCAGGTAAACCAGATCACTTCCACCTGACGTGGTCTGTATTTATAGAATTATTACAAGTATAGGGTGCAAAAGTACAAAAAAAACTGAGGTCAGGTAAGGAGGGATGAAAGCTGGAGAGTCGGTATGTCCCATTTGCGTGATGCTTACAAAAAAATATCTGTTTTTCTCTTTTCCCTCTTTCTCTTTTTTCTTCTCTTTTAGGGTCTATTTCTTAACTCTTTTCTTTTGTGTTTAATTTCTTTCTTATAGGGTCTTTGTCTTTTTTTTCTTTTTTTTTGTTGTCACGTTCTTTACACCTTCACTTTTTTCCTTCACTTTCTTCTTTTTCTCAATCTTATCCTTTCCCTTTATTAGTGTAGAAAATAAATGGAGTACATTAATTGTAATAAGATATATGTGATGAGTACTAGTGTAATTGGTTGTAATGTAATGTACTTCTAATAAATAAAATAAAAAAATAAAAAAAATAAAAAGAAAACAAAATAACATTTGGGAAAAAGATGGTACTATAACTAGATAAAAGGAGACAAATAGAAAAAGTAACAACTTTAATAAAAGTAATCAATTCTGTAGATTGGTTATTGCATGTGAACCAATCAGAGTAATGTACTACCACTAACTCCACCTTACTGTACACTTTATATTAACACTTACTTCCCATATTACGTAGTTACGCCAGTGGTAGAGATGAACTAACAATGTATTGTACTGCACCATTATGACTGATGATTAAAGCTGACTTTGAACATCAGACTGTGTCTGTATAGTTGTCTACATGGTGTCAGAATTCCAAATAGTTTACTTTAGTTTTGTGATAGAGCACGGAATCAGGCACAGAGTCTGCGCCGACCAGCGACCCCCACACACTAACACTAACCTACACACACTAGGGACAATTTACAATTTTACCAAGCCAATTAGCCTACAAACTTGTACATCTTTGGAGTGTGGGAGGAAACTGGAGATCCCGTAGAAAACCCATATGGGTCATGGGGAGAACATACAAACTCTATACAGCCAAGCACCTGTAGTCGGGATCGAATGATGGACCAATCATATTTTTTTTCCACTGTGTTTTGTAGATAATCAATTGATCAATGTCACAGTTTTATCCTTTACCTTGATGTCATTACCAATATACTGTTGGCCTACAAAGTGTGGAATAACAAAATTAAATTAACAGTAACCTCCAGATCTCTACTCTGAGCTGAAAGTTAAGGGGTTGTCCCACTGCGGCGACCTAATTTGCGAGTTTAGAAGAGTTTGCCCTCGACTCAAACACGCAGCATGGTCGACACGTGGTCCTAGGAGGCCCTATGAGGTCACTGGAACACTCCTTCATGCTCAAGGGAAGTTCCCGAATACTCGCGGCCTCAACTAGGTTGTGGAAAATTTTGCATGTTGATAAATTTTCCGCGAGTAAAAATTGGTCGGCATGGTTCTTTTGAACTCGTAGTGCAGTGGAGTGGGGTCGCTATGTAGTTATAGGTAGTCGAGGGCAGCCGTAGGCAATCTCCTTCGCTGACCGGGCATTTTAATTGGCTCATTGGAGTTTTCAGAACCCAGGAAAACCGACTGGTAGGTTAAATGCCCGGTAAACTTATTAATGTTGTCTGACTTCTTAAAAGTGTCTCCCTCCTTCTCCCCCCTTCTCCCCCAGTCTACCCCCCTTCTACCCCCCTTCTACCCCCCCTTCTACCCCCCCCTTCTACCCCCTTCTCCCATCCTTTCTCCCACCCCTTCTCCCACCACTTCTCCCACCTCCTTCTCCCATCCCTTCTCCCCCCTTCTCCCCTTCTCCACCCCTTCTCCTCCCCTTCTCCTCCCCTTCTCGTCCCTTCTCCTCCCCTTCTCCCATCCTTCTCCCACCCCTTCTCCCACTCCTTCTCCCATCCCTTCTCCCCCCCTTCTCCCCTTCTCCACCCCTTCTCCTCCCCTTCTCCTCCCCTTCTCGTCCCTTTCTCCTCCCCTTCTCCCACCCCTTCTCCTCCCCTTCTCCTCCCTTTTTCCTCCCTTTTTCCTCCCCTTCTCTCCCCTTCGCTTCCCCCCCCCACCTCTCTAAAGGACATGGGGCTGTCCCACCGCGGCGTCCTAATCTGCAAGTTCAGAAGTGTGTCTTCGACCTTCAAGCTCGTGGCCACTCGCCTGGAAAACCTCAAGCTGGATCGACCGTCAGCGATGAAACCGCGAGCTGGATCGACCGCGTGCGCACGCGCGCGCGCGCACACACACACACGCACACACACACACACACACACACACATACACACACACACACACACGCACGCACGCACGCACACACACACACACACACACACACACACACACACACACACACACACACACACACACACACACACACACACACACACACATCGCAAAGGCGGGGGCCAGGGAAAGCGGGGGAAGGCTGTCTGAAATTCACACCCGCGATGAAGAGAAAGGTAAACGATGGCTGCACAATGTACGGTGAGTCCTTTAGAGAGCGGGGAGGGGTGTGAGGGGGGAGGGGGGGGAGAGAAGGGGGGAGAAGGAGTGGAGCCGCTTTTAAGAAGTCAGACAACGTTTAATAAAGTTTCGTGAGCATTTTACCTACCGGTCGGTTTTCCTTGATCCTGAAAACTCCAATGAGCCAAGTAAAATGCCCAGTCAGCAAAGGAGATTGCCTACGGCTGCCCTCGACTGCCTGTAACTAAATAGCGACCCCACTCCACTGCACTACGAGTTAAAAAGAACCATGCTGACCAATCTTTACTCGCGGAAAATATTTCAACATGCTGAAAAAATTTCCGCGACCTAGCTGATGCTGTGAGTATGCGGGAACTTCCTCTGAGCATGAAGGAGAATTTCAGTAACCTCATAGGACCTCCTAGGACCACGTGTCGACCATGCTGCGAGTTTGAGTCGAGGGCAAACTCTTCTAAACTCGCAGATTAGGTCGCCGTAGTGGGACAGCCCCTTTACCGTACACTGTGCAGCCGTCTTTTACCTTCCTCTTCATCGCGGGTGTGAATTTCAGACAATGCTCCCCCGCTTTCCCTGCCCCCCCATTTGCAATGTGTTTGTGTATGTGTGTGTGTGCGGTCGGTTGATCCAGCTCGCGGCTTCATCGCTGATGGTCGATCCAGCTCGAGGTTTCTCAGGCGAGTGCCCTCGAGCTTGAAGGTCGATGACACTCTTCTGAACTTGCGGATTAGGTCGCCGCAGTGGGACAGCCCCTTTACTGAATTACTTACTCCATCAGAATGGTTCAAACTATCTCACTGTTATTATAAATGTAAAATCTGCTTCAAATGTCAATTTGCAAATGTATACAATAACGGCAATGTGAATTATTACTCAATGATGCAGATTTGAGCTTGGTTAAGCCACTGTTAAATTCTAATTAGAACTATATAATTGTTATAAAATAAAATCCAACCATTCGAAAAGTATTCTTTCAGCAGCCTTGACAGAATAACATACAAAGTGTTGGAAGTAACTCAGTGGGCCAGGTAGCATCTTTGGAGAATATGGATGTGATGTTTTGAGTCAGGACCCTTTTTAAACCTTTTGACAAAATGAGAGTTCATTTAAAGCTAGATTTTAAAATCTATTTTTGGTTGCGTGTATGGCACACGTTGAAATGGAAAGCTTGATGCAGAGAATGAAATCTCTTCCAATGACAGATTTCCTCTTTAACATTGCACTTATCTAACCCAACCCCGGCTCATTTGCTTCTGAAACCCACAACGGGCAGCGTGGTGGCGAGGGCGGCACAGTGGCGCAGCGGTAGAAATTTGGGCCTTTCAGTGTCAGGGACCCAGGTTCTGTCTGTATAGAGTTTGCATGTTCTTCCACCTCTAAACCTGATTACTCAACACCACTCCAGGCCTGCCTATGGTCTCTCAACTCTCATCCAACCTCTGCTGGCATTAATACATGTTAACCCTTCACTCCTACGCTCGATGTCCTATATTAATACCTAGTTAGAAAAACAATTCTATCTAAAAATTCTCATCCTCTTTTTTCAACTCTCTGACTGTCTGCAAAAATCAAAACACCGCTAATGTTGAAAATCTGAACTAAAATCTAGAATCATTCGGCAGTTTAGGCAACATCATTGGAAAGAGAAGCAAAGACCCACGCCACCCTGGCCATGCTCTGAATTCACTCCGAATATCAGGAAGAAAGTATAGGAGTCTGAAATCTGTGACCAGCAGGTTCAAGAGTAACTTCTTCCCAACAAATGTCAGGCTCTTGAATACCAGTCAGGTTGGGGGGAGTCCCCCCGCCACGGATACCATGTAATCGCGTGCTACCTGCTCGGCGACTAAACCGTCTCCCCCACCTGGTTTGCTAGGTGAGGAAGGGGCTGTGGACCCCCAGCAGGACCAAAAACAAGACCTGTCAAAGGGCGGATGAGCTCCTAACGAGCCAATGGCCATCCACACACTTCAGTAGAAGTTGCGATCACTGTCGTACATAGCATTGTAAGGCACCGCGCCCTTTGATGTTTTCAACGATGATGATGATGAATAAATACTACAGAAGACTAACCAGGAGGGATAGAGAGAAAGGAAAGGAGGTGGGGTAGCGTTGCTGATTAGAGAGGAGATTAACGCAAAGGAAAGGAAGGACATTAGGTTCGAGGATGTGGAATCGGTATGGGTAGAGCTGCGAAACACTAAGGGGCAGAAAATGCTGGTGGGTGTTGTGTACAGGCCACCTAACAGTAGTAGTGAAGTTGGAGATGGTATCAAACAGGAATTAGAAATGCGTGCGACAAAGGCAAAACAGTTATAATGGGTGACCTTCAATCCTACATATTGATTGGGTGAATCAAATTGGCAGGGGTGCTGAGGAGAGGATTTCTTGGAATGTATGCGGATAGTTATCTAAATCAACATGTAGAGGAACCACGAGAGAGCAGGCTATTTAGACTGGGTATTGAGTAATGAGGAAGGGTTAGTTAGCAGTCTTGTTGTACGTGCCCCCTTGGGCCAAGAGTGACCATAATATGGTTGAGTTCTTCATTAGGATGGAGAGTGACATTGTTAATTCAGAACAATGGTTCTGAACTTAAAGAAAGGTAACATTGATGGTATGAGACGTGAATTGGCCAAGATTGACTGGCAATTAATTCTAAAAGGATTGACGGTGGACATGCAATGGAAGACATTTAAAGACTGCATGGATGAACTACAAAAATTGTTCATCCCAGTTTGGCAAAGAATATATCAGGGAAGGTAGTGCATCTGTGGATAACAAGGGAAATCAGGGATGGTATCAAAGCGAAGGATGATGCGTACAAATTAGCCAGAAAAAGCAGCATACCGGAGGACTGGGAGAAATTCAGAGACCAGGAGAGGAGGACAAAGGGCTTAATTAGAAAGGAAAAATAGATTATGAAAGAAAACTGGCAGGGAACATAAAAACTGACTGCAAAAGTTTTTATAGATATGTAAAAAGAAAGAGATTAGTTAAAACAAATGTAGGTCCCTTGCAGTCAGAAACAGGTGAGTTGATCATGGGGAACAAGGATATGGCGGACCAATTGAATAACTACTTTGGTTCCGTCTTCACTAAGGAAGACATAAATAATCTGCCGGAAATAGCAGGGGACCGCGGGTCCAAAGGAGTTGGAGGAATTGAGTGAAATCCAGGTTAGTCGGGAAGTGGTGTTGGGTAAATTGAATGGATTAAAGGCTGATAAATCCCCAGGGCCAGATAGGCTGCATCCAGAGTACTTAAGGAAGTAGCTCCAGAAATAGTGGATGCATTAGTAATAATCTTTCAAACTCCTTTAGATTCTGGAGTAGTTCCTGAGGATTGGCGGGTAGCAAACGTAACCCCACTTTTTAAGAAGGGAGGGAGAGAGAAAACGGGGAATTACAGACCAGTTAGTCTAACATCGGTAGTGGGAAACTGCTAGAGTCAGTTATTAAAGATGGATAGCAGCACATTTGGAAAGTGGTGAAATCATTGGACAAAGTCAGCATGATTTACGAAAGGTAAATCATGTGTGACGAATCTTATAGAATTTTTCGAGGATGTAACTAGTAGCGTGGATAGGGGAGAACCAGTGGATGTGGTGTATCTGGATTTCCAGAAGGCTTCGACAAGGTCGCACATAAGAGATTAGTATACAAACTTAAGCACATGGCATTGGGGGTTCAGTATTGATGTGGATAGAGAACTGGCTGGCAAACAGGAAGCAAAGAGTAGGAGTAAACGGGTCCTTTTCACAATGGCAAGGCAGTGACTAGTGGGGTACCGCAAGGCTCAGTGCTGGGACCCCAGCTATTTACAATATATATTAATGATCTGGATGAGGGAATTGAAGGCAATATCTCCAAGTTTGCGGATGACACTAAGCTGGGGGGCAGTGTTAGCTGTGAGGAGGATGCTAGGAGACTGCAAGGTGACTTGGATAGGCTGGGGTGAGTGGGCAAATGTTTGGGCAGATGCAGTATAATGTGATAAATGTGAGGTTATCCATTTTGGTGGCAAAAACAGGAAAGCAGACTATTATCTAAATGGTGGCCGACTAGGAAAAGGGGAGATGCAGCGAGACCTGGGTGTCATGGTACACCAGTCATTGAAAGTAGGCATGCAGGTGCAGCAGGGCAGGGAAGAAAGCGAATGGTATGTTAGCTTTCATAGCAAAAGGATTTGAGTATAGGAGCAGGGAGGTTCTACTGCAGTTGTACAGGGTCTTGGTGAGACCACACCTGGAGTATTGTGTACAGTTTTGGTCTCCAAATCTGAGGAAGGACATTATTGCCAAAGAGGGAGTGCAGAGAAGGTTCACCAGACTGATTCCTGGGATGTCAGGACTGTCTTATGAAGAAGGACTGGATAGACTTGGTTTATACTCTCTAGAATTTAGGAGATTGAGAGGGGATCTTATAGAAACTTACAAAATTCTTAAGGGGTTGACAGGCTAGATGCAGGAGATTGCTCCCGATGTTGGGGAAGTCCAGGACAAGGGGTCACAGCTTAAGGATAAGGGGGAAATCTCTTTAAAACCGAGATGAGAAGAACCTTTTTCACACAGAGAGTGGTGAATCTCTGGAACTCTCTGCCACAGAGGGTAGTCGAGGGCCAGTTCATTGGCTATATTTAAGAGGGAGTTAGATGTGGCCCTTGTGGCTAAAGGGATCAGAGGGTATGGAGAGAAGGCAGGTACGGGATACTGAGTTGGATGATCAGCCATGATCATATTGAATGGCGGTGCAGGCTCGAAGGGCCGAATGGCCTACTCCTGCACCTAATTTCTATGTTTCTATGTTTCTATGAACTATGGACCATCTTTGGTTGCCTAAGCACATCAGGCTTTTTTTTTTGCACTTGTATTGGGGTATTAGTTTATTGATTGTATTTATTATATATTGTGTCACTGGCTTATTATGCCGCTGCTAGTAAGAATGTTATTGTACGTTGTTGGTACATCTGATAATTCCCCCTTCCTCCTCCTCTGGTCGTGTAACAGCTCACAGTTCACCACATATTTAAACCCCTGTTACACTGTGCGAGCTGACCCACGAGGAACCCCGAGTTTAAAACAAATGTAGCTCGTGGTAATCACGTACAAGTAACGTAGCGGGAACGTCGGAACTCGTGGACGCAACTTAGCGCCTCGTGGCGCTAATGGCAGGTACCCGTGAAACTTGTTAACTCTTGAAAAAATTCAAACATGTTTAAAACTTTTCCACGAGTAAATGTACTCTTGAGGTTAAAATTGAAACATTTAAACACGTTGTAAGAACGTAGTGGCCCGTGCGTTTACCTTAGTGACTCGTGAGTCTACCATGGGCATTCTTTAACTCAGCGGGCAGGCAGCATCTCTAGAGAGAAGGAATGGGTCCACGGGATGACATTTCCAAATTTCTGCTGCGTCTTTGTATAACTCCAGCACCGTGTGTTCACTTTTTGTCAACCAGCATCTGCCCTTTCTTGTGTATGACATTATTTGTATCCGTGGCTCCCTTCAGTTTCCCATGTTGGTCGGGACGGGACTGTCGCTCCCTTCCGTTTTCCCAGGGGTAACGGTACGGGACTGGAGTTGGGAGGGAAAGGTGGGGGGGGGGAGGAGGGAGGAGGGGGTGGAGGAGAGAGGGTGGAGAGTGGAGGGAGAGGAGGGGGAGACAGATGGGGGTGCCTTCATTCACTGGTGGTGGGTGCTGGTCACTGAAACAGGTAGGTGAGATTTCACATCCACCTTGTGTGTGTGTCTCTCTCTCTCCCTCCCTCCCTCTCACACAGGCTGAGAGACTCTGCCTCTGTGAGTGTAGTCTCTTTCTCCCCCTCTCCCACACACAGTAAGACCGAGGTAAGTCCATCTGTGTAAGTCCATCTGTGCCTCCCACATACACAGTAAACTCTGCTTTGTGTGTATATACGTCTCCCCCATTTCTCTCTTTCTCCCCCCCCCCCACCTCTCTCTTCCCCCCCCCCCCACACACAATAAGACCGATGTATTCTGCTTAGTCTCTCTTCCCTCCCACACACACAGATAGACCGAGGTCCTGTGCGCTCTTTCTCTCTCCCCCACAGTCACGCCGAAGTACACCACACTGCCTCTGTCTCTCTGTCTCTCTCCCCCTCTCTCCTTCATACACAGTCAGAGGTCCACACTGTCTCTGTGTCTCTCTCTCCCCTACACACACACACAGACTGAGGTACACACTGCCCGTTGTGTGTGTGTGTCTGCCTCTGTCCTCTCTCTCCCACACACACAGTTAAAGGTACTCCATGCTGCCTGTGTGTGTGTGTGTGTGTGTCTCTCTCTCTCTCTCTCTCTCTCTCTGTCCCACCCCCCACACCCACACACAGACAGTCAGTCAGTTAGAGGAACTCCACACTGTGTGTGTGTTTGTGTGCGCCTCTGTCTCTCCCTTTCACAGTCAGAGTGAAGTACTCCCCCCCACAGTCTCTCCGTGGCCTCTCCCCGGGCAGGGTGCATCTGCTCAGGCTGCCCAGGCAGTCAGACACGACTCCGGTGGCGGGCTCCATGCACAGCTCCTGCCGGCCGGCTGGGAGCGGCGACGGAGGACAGGGGGAAGTTGGCCACCAGCGGGGCAGTCTCGGCTCTCCATGCAGTCCGAGTCTCGCTGGATCCTCATAATCCTCTGCCTCTGTCAAATGGGTGAGTTTAACCTGACCCCCCCCCCCCCCCCAACCACCCTCCACCTCAACTCACGCCTGGGCACCAAAGCAGCTCAGGAGGCGAACCCTGAGCTCCGTCTCCCAACAATCTGATGTGTGCATCCGTGCACATTCAAAGATTTCATCTCGAGTCTCCCCGCAGTGTGTAGACCTGGCAGTAAATTCAATTAAAATATAGCAAACCTCCGCCTGCTGATCTTCTAACTACGAGATGTGTGTTTCAAACAAATCATCAGTATAACTGCTCTGGCACTGGACGGTGCGCATTTTCCCTTTGTAGGTCACATCAATAGATGCGGCCTTCAAAGCCGCAGGATGGAGATGTTGCTTATTAAAACAGACCTTCATTGAAGGTTGGCTCAAGAGTAACTCGGGGAAAGAAACTTGTTAACTCGGGAGACGAACTTGGAACATCGCAGAAATGACAGTTAACGGCAAACTTGAGTCATACCCGTGGGACTCGGTTAAACTCTTGATCATTACACATTCGGAATCTCGTGCACAACCACGAGTCTTTCGCTCGGGGTACCTCGTGGGTCAGCTCGCACAGTGTGACAGGACCTTTACCGTCTTCGATTCACACCTCCCTGAGCCAACAATGAGCTCACCAGGGTAACACCCTGCCTGAGGTCATTTGTGGCTGCCCTGATTGGGTCCTGGTTCTTTTCGCGCCTCCCAGCTCTTCAGTTCTGATTGAGGGGTTTTCACCCAAAACGTCACCCATCCTTTTTTCTCCAGAGATGCTGCCTGACCTGCTGAGTTAGGGGAAAAGGGGAAGTACAACGGGATCTGGGGGTCCTTGTTCATCAGTCTTTGAAAGTAAGCATGCAGGTACAGCAGGCAGTGAAGAAAGCGAATGGCATGTTGGCCTTTATAACAAGAGGAGTCGAGTACAGAGTCTGCAGTTGTACAGAGCCCTAGTGAGACCACACCTGGACTATTGTGTGCAGTTTTGGTCCCCTAATTTGAGAAGGACATTCTTGTTATTGAGGGAGTGCAGCGTAGGGTTACAAGGTTAATTCCCGGGATGGCGGGACTGTCATATGCTGAGAGAATGGAGCGGCTGGGCTTGTACACTCTGGAGTTTAGAAGATGAGTGGGGATCTTATTGAAACATATAAGATTGTTAAGGGTTTGGACACGCTAGAGGCAGGAAACATGTTCCCGATGTTGGGGAGTCCAGAACCAGGGGCCACAGTTTAAGAATAAGGGGTAAGCCATTTAGAACGGAGACGAGGAAACACTTTTTCTCACAGAGAGTTGTGAGTCTGTGTAATTCTCTGCCTCAGAGGGCGGTGGAGGCAGGTTCTCTGGTTGCTTTCAAGAGAGAGCTAGATAGGGCTCTTAAAGATAGCGGAGTCAGGGGATATGGCGAGAAGGCAGGAACAGGGTACTGATTGGGGATGATCAGCCATGATCACATTGAATGGCGGTGCTGGCTCGAAGGGCCGAATGGCCTATTCCTGCACCTATTGTCTATTGTTACTCCAGTACTTTATGTCTATCTTTGGTATTAACCACCATTTGCAGTTCTTTGTTTCTATCTCTTGACTCCTTGCTTGATTCGACGACTCTTGACACTTGAGAAGCAGAGTTAATGTTGCAAATCAAATACCCTTTGCCAATATCTATTTCTTTTTCCTGCCCTATAATCTTTTACATTCTCAAATGTTGACCTTTTACACTTTCTAATTTAATCACTCCACTGTTGACAGCAGTCTATCTTAGACCTGAGTTCTAGATTTATCTTCACAAAGTTGGAGAGATGAGCTTTTGTTTTACTTTCTTTGTCAGGTTTTGAATTATGTATTGCTTCTCCAGTTTTTTTGGGGGGGGAAACTTTAAACTTGGTGTGTGCTTCTTTGCCCTTCCCCAATAATGTAACCTTTCTGAATCTGCTCAACCAAAGAACCGGAGATTACGACCATTCCTTTGGTCTTCTTCGAAGGTGAACATCAAATGCTGGAGTAACTCAGCGGGACAGGCAGCATCTCTGAGAGAAGGAATGGTGACGTTTTGGGTCCAGACCCTTCTTCAGACTCTTTGGTCGTCTTTGTTGTCTCCTGCACCCCTACGTTGCCCAGTTGTAGCTTTCTGCTGGTTTAGACAGATGACCATTCAGGACTATTCAAAGGTAGACAAAAGTCTGGAGAAACTCAGCGGGTGCAGCAGCACAGGACTATTCAAATATGTTCCAGGAGTTAAAATTACCCGCCTAATGCTATAATACGTATCAGTTGTGGACAAAAGGAAATGCAGATGCTGGTTTACAAAAAAACATGCTGGAGTAATTCTGTGAGTCAGGCAGCATCTCTGGAGGACATGGATAGATAATATGGATGGGGGTAATGACGCAACTTCCCCCGCCTCATATACCTCTCTCTTTATTGTGTTGTAGCCTGATGCGCACCCATTTATCTCACGTTTCCTCTTTTCCACTTCTGCCTGTCCTTATCTGCCGATATCCTTTCCTCCGGCTTCATATTTCATTCTTCTTTTCTCCCTACCTTACAGCATTTTGTCTTCTTCTCATCTCTACCCTTTGCCACCCATCTGCACCCTTCATTTGTACCACCTATTATTTTGCAGACTTTGTTCCGCCCCCACTTCTTTTCCAACTCCCCCCCCCCCCCCCTCCTCACGTTAATTATTCTGAAGAAGATTCCTGACCTGAATCGTCCCCTGTCAAGGTGCTTCCTGACCCAATGGGTTACTCCAGCACTTTGTGTTGCTGCTCATTCAGGGCTGACTGACTGATTCCACCAAGTTAAAATTGCGGCTATAAATTCAAAGGCTTCACCTCACCATAAATGAAGAAGTGGTACTCAACATTTTGGTGGGCAAAAAGATGGATAAATCCCGGACGAGATAGGATTTATCCCAAGCTGCTCCAGATGGTAAGCGTAGAGATTGCTGATGCTCTGGCTGAGCCTTTTAAATCTTCGCTGGACACACGTTAGGAACTAGAGGGTTGGAGGATAGAATTGTGGTCCATGCTTGTAAGAACATTCTAGTAACACTAGGCCAATGAGTGTGTGGTGGGAAAGATGCTGGGAAAAGATTCTAAGAGAGAGGATTAATGAGGTGATTGACATAGACTTTAGTTAATCCTCAGGAAGCCACACATGGAAAACTGATTCAATAGGTGAGGGACAATGGGATCCAGGCATCGGGTAAAACTGATCTAAAATTGATAGACAAAATATTGGAGTAACTCAATTGGTCAGGCAACAACTCAAGAGAAAATGGATAGGTGACGTTTTGGGTCGGGACCCTTCCTCAGTCTGAAGAAGGGTCCCAATGTCACCCATCCAGAAACCCAAAACGTCACTGATCCTTTTTTGCAGAGATGTTGCCTGATCCACTGAGTTACTGCAGCACTTTGTCTCTATCTTTGGTATAAAACAGCATCTGAAATTCTATGTTCCTACATTCTGGATCTAAAATTGGCTTGGCAATGGGAGACAGATGGTGATGTGGAGAGTTTGTTCATATAATTGGTTGCCTACTTCAAGTGCTGTCCCATTAGGATCAGTGCTTGTACCCTTGTTCTTTATAATATACCTGAATGACTTGGATGTAGACGTGGGAGGCAAGATCAGTAAGTTTGTAGATGGCATAAAGATTGGTGGAGATGTTGATAGTGTGGAAGGTAATCTTAGGCTGCAGAGATATATCAACATGTTGGTGAAGTAGGTGCAAAGCATCGTATGGAATTTAATCAGACAATGCAAGGTGATGCATTTGGGAGCACTGATGAATGGGAGAGTCTTATGGGCCTGTCTCACTTAGGCAATTTATTTGGGTGACTACAGGCGACTGCCACAAATTTTTCAACATGTTGAAAAATTTGTGGCGACAGTGGCGACAATATTTGCTGTCGTAGGATGTCGTTGGTTGTCATTGGTGTTGTCTTGGTGGTCGCCAGGTGTCGTAGGTGAAATTCATTAAAATTAGTCCCTGGCAGTAGCCTAAAGAGTAGCCTGAGTGGGACAGGCCCATTAGGAATTACTGAGGAACATAGGGCCCCTCAGAGTACAGATGCATAGATCATTAAAGGTGGCAATATTGTTCACATATATAACCATATGAAGCCATCTGAGGACAATGAAGGCCAATATAGACCTTCATTAGTTGGGGCATTAAATACCGAGGTAGGGATGTTATGCTCCAAATTTATAAAATCTTGCCAGTACTGTGTGCAGTGTTGGTCACCAAGATATATGAAGGATGTGTCAGCACTGGAGAATGTGCAGAGGAGATTTACCAGGGTTTTGCCTGGGCTGGAGCAGTTTGGTTATGAGGTGACACTGAAGAGGCTGGGCTTCCCTGGAATATAAGTGGTTAACAATAAGACATGTTTGAGATAGGTACAGTTATGAGTGATGTAGGTAAAGTAGACGGCTGGAAACAATATCTGAAATAGGAAAAGATAAAACTAGGGGACACAGATTCAAGGCATCAGCATCATCAGAGACCAACACTTCCCTGACCACAAACTCATTTCACTTCTGCCATCAGGTAGAAAATACTTCTGCATCAGGAATAGCTTCTTCCCTAGCCATCAGGCTATTAAACACTAAAACCACCAAATAGACTCTGAACATCATAGCCTTTGGGCATTGGTTTGTCTTTTTGCACTATTATTGTTTGTTTGTTTGTTTTTATGTGTATGTATGTATGTATGCATGTATGTATGTATATATGTATGTATGTACACACTCGGTACTTAAAAAAAATTATTATATTGTTTACGGAGTACTATGTTTACATATTCTGTTGTGCTGCTGCAAGTAAGAATTGCATTGTCCTATCTGGACATATAACAATAAAACATACTTGAGGTAAGGGGTAAGAGATTCAGGAAGGACAGGAGTGGGATCTTCTTCACCAGAGAGTGGTACGTACCTTCAATGCACTGCCTAAGAGAATGGTCGTCGCTGGATTTCTGGCAGCGTTTAAGACATCTTTACATGAAATACTTAGGCATAAAGGACTATGGATCAAATGCTGGGCATGGAATTATGCAGATGAGTGCCCACTGGTTAGCATTGACATGTTATAAGGAAGGGCATAAGGTCATAAGGAATAGTAGAATTAGGCCATTCAGCCCATCAATTCTACTCCACAATTCAATCATGGCTGATCTATCTTTCCCTCCTAACCCCATTCGCCTGCCTTCTCCCCATAACCTCTGACACCTGTATTAATCAAGAAACTATCTATCTCTGCCTTAGAGAGGCCCCGTGCTGTCAAATGTTCATCATATGCTAACCCACTCATTCCTGGTTCATTCACATTTTGAACAACCAACAAGAAAATAGAATGTTGGGCCAAATAGCCTGTTTCCCTGCTGTACAATTAAAAAATTCCACGAGAGAGTTATTTTTCTTTGCCTCATGTGGACTAAATGGATAGAGTCGCCACTGTACTGTAAAGGGCCTGTCCCACTTGGGCGACCTAATCCGCGAGTTCTAGCGAGTTTGCTCTCGGCTCATACTCGCAGCATGGTCGACACGAGGTCGTAGGAGGTCTTCGTAACTCTCCTTCATGCTCGAGAGTGGTCTCCGCATACTCGAGGCCTCAGCTAGGTCGAGGCGTTTTTTCATATGTTAAAAAAATACCCGCGAGTAAAAAAAGGTCCACATGGAAAAAACTATACTTTTTTTATTCGTAGGTTTAGTCGTAGTTGGTCGTAGTAGGTCGTAGTAGGTCAGCATGTTAGTTGTAGGTAATCGAGGGTAGTCAAAGGTAGTCGAATGTAGTCGTAGATAGTCTTCATCATAGTCGAAGAGAGGTCGAAGGAGGTCTTCAACATGTCATTTTTAAAAACTCTTCTAAACTCGCCAATTAGGTCGCCCAAGTGGGACAGCCCCTTAAATTGCCATTATTCTAGGGGGACAAAAGCCACACAACAGAATGAATCCTGTGTAAAAGGTACTGTGTTAATATTTATTTGGGCTCTCGTTATTAAGGGCTTGCAGCCTTTGGACTGTTATGAGATGTGAAATGACAATTCTGTGATCCCTGTATAATTTCTTGTGACAGAACGACAGCTGCTAGTTGCAGGGTATGTGTTGCTATGAGTGATTAATGTTGACCTGCATCTTAAGCATAGTGTGCCTGCCATTCATTTCTACCATCTATCAGGTTTCAATGTGCCTCACATTCTTAAATCAACTGGATAATATGAGAAGCTTTGGTTGAAATGACTAAATTAGAAGGCAAAATGTTATAATATTCTTGTTCGGTTTTCAAAATGTGAATGAACCAGGAATGAGTGGGTTAGCATATGATGAGCGTTTGATAGCACTGGGCCTCTACTGGCTGGAGTTTAGAAGGTTGAGGGGAGACCTCATTGAAACTTACAGAATAATGAAAGGCATAGATAGAGTGGATGTAAAGGATGTTTCCACTGGTGGGAGAGTCTAGGACCAGAGGTCATAGCCTCAGAATTAAAGGGTTCTCTTTTAGAAAGGTGAGGAGGAACTCCTTTGGTCAGAGGGTAGTTAATCTGTGGAACTCATTGCCACAGAGCGGCATGGAGGCCAAGTCAGGGGATATTTTTAAGGCAGAGATAGATAAATTATTGATTAGACGGGTGTCAAGGATTATGGAGAGAAGGCAGGAACATGGGATTAGGAGGCAGAGAAAAGCCATGAGTGAATGGCAGAGTAGACTCGATGGGCCGAGTGGCCTAATTCTACTCCTATAACTTGCAAACTTGTGAATCAAGAGCTACTCAGGCATGTATCAAGGTGATCCTCTTTTCACCAGCCTTTAATATGCAAAGTATGAATTGCCAAAGCCTTGCCTACCCCCATCTCCCTAACCTATGGAGAAGGACATTTATCTGGAAATGGCATCTGCACATGGAGAGGCAGAGAAGTTGTAAACAAACCTAATAACAGTTGAGGAACAGCTGAGAGAGAGTGAATTGTGATATAAAACATGGAAACAGGCCCTTCGGCCCACCGTGGCTGCACTGACCAGAAATCCCCGCACATTAACACGATCCTACACACACGGGACAATTTACACTTATACCAAGCCAATTAGCCTCCAAACCTGTACGTCTTTGGAGTGTGGGAGGAAACCGAAGATCTCGGAGAAAACCCACGCGGTCACGGGGAGAACGTACAAACTCTGTACAGACAGCACCCGTAGTTAGGATCAAACCCTGGTCTCTGGTGCTGCAAGAGCTATAAGGCAGCAACTCTACCACTGCGCCACTGTGCTGCATTATAAGGAGAGAGGGAATGGGACCGATGGGATTACTCTGCTGGGATCCAGCATGGACCTGATGGGACGAATGATCTCCTCAAGTGTCATTATTGATAAGTAAAAACAAAATCTGCAGCAATTTCCCAATATCCAGCAGTCAGGATAAGAACCATCAGTCGTATCCAAAGGAAACAGAGATTGATTGGGGTGGCTCTATGGAAGGCTTTGGGAAGGAAACGCAAGTAACAAAGGGATAATTTTTCATTCCTCCAGGTGAGTCAGGAGTTTCCATCACACTTTATAAAAACATATTTTCCTAAACCTTTGCTCTAGTTGCTGTCAGTTTACCTTCCTTACCACCATTATTATCCCCAATCCTAAACAGATCTCCATCAGAGGTGACTGGAAGAGGTGGAATAGCATAGACAACAAGCAAATCGGATTGAACTTAAGGTGTTTTAGCATCATCACATCTACAACCAGATATGTACCGCATTAAATAATGAGAGAACGTGGACACTTCTTAATCTAAAGTAGTTTGGGAAAGAGGTCCAAAACCCAGATGTACAACTAATACATGCCTGACAAGTCATGATGTTGATTGTTTGCTTAGAATTAACACAAATTACAATTACATTTTCAAGTTTAGTTTAGAAACACAGCCCGGAAACAGGCCCTTCATCCCACTGTGTCCATACCGACCATCGATCTCCTGTTCACACTAGTTCTATGTTATCCCACTTGACCAGTCACTCCCAACACACTCGGGGCAATTTACAGAGGCCAATTAAATTACAAATATGCATGTCTTTGGGACGTGGGAGGAAACTGGAGCACCCGGAGGTAATCCATGCGGTCACAGGGAGAATGTGCAAATTCCATCCAAGGTCACAATTAAACTTGGGTCACTGGCGCTGTGAGGCAGCAGCTCCACCAGCTGTGCCACTGTGCTGTCCAAGTTTGCATTATGATTGATGCAATTTATGGCAACAAGTAAAAGTGAATAATTGATAAATGGAATCCAACAGCAAAGCATGACTCATCTTGTAAACCAGAGGAGTGGTAAGCAACTTAATGATTAATTATATTATGGGGTTTTTTAAGTTAATATTCACTTAGCAAGGAAAGAGTTGGTTTCTTCTCAAATAGGGTGAATTTCAGCTCAAATGCAGCTGCATTGTGGGTATGATAAATAGTCAAAGAGCTCCAAGGTGGCAACTCTGGCATTCATGCACATATGTGGAGTATATTACCCTGTGTGATATTGGTGAGGGCATTTGAGTTCATGCAGTGAACATCTGCTGAACGTACTGTACATAAAGAAGGCAGATCATGGAGCATTGCCATTTTGCAGCTCACTGTTACAGTTAATACCCATCTTAACTGCACACAAACACTTGGTCAGTAGCTCAACCGAGCGGCACACAATGTTTTTAATAGGATTATCCAAGTTGCCGAGTTTGAGTCGAAGGCTATGTATATCCAAGCAGTTGAATATGAAGAAGGGTCCCAAACCAAAACATCATCTTTCCATGGTACACAAAAATGCTGGAGAAACTCAGCGGGTGCAGCAGCATCTATGGAGCGAAGGAAATAGGTAACGTTTCGGGCCGAAACCCTTCTTCAGACTGATAGGGGGTGGGGAGAAGAAAGGAAAAAAGGAAAAAGGCGGAGGAGGAGCCCGAGGGCTGGAGGAGGGGAGGAGACAACCAGATGGCTGATGAAGGGGAGGGGACAACAAGGGCTAGCAGAATTGGGAGAATTCAATGTTCAAACCCCCAGGATGTAGACTGCATCATCTTTCCATATTCTCCAGAGAAGCTGTTTGACCCACTGAGTTACTCCAGCACTTTGTATCGTTTTTTTTTTACCCAAGTGGCTGTTAGTTAATTTCTTCTCCCTGTTGCTATGATTGTACTTGTGTTTGTTACTTGCTTTTTCAAAGAGAGAGACACACTGAATCCAAGCCTACCATCAACTACCAGTTCAGACTAATCCTACTTTAAGGCCAGTTTTTTAAATTTTTTGTCACCCATAGTCTCGTCTACTCCCATCAGTTTCTATCACTCATCTCCACACCAGGGACAATTTACCAATTGACCAATTAATCTAACCACTCGCATGTATTTGGGATGTGGGAGGAAGCCCAGACAGTCACAGAGAGAAGGTGAAACTCAAGGTTAGGATTGAATGATTGAACCTGGGTCTCTAGCACTGCGTAGAGGCAGCTACACTTGCTGGGTGGATTAATTTGCTTCTGCTGTGCTGCTAACTTGATATTTGGTGTGAATAAAAGGTTGAGTGTGAAGCCAATGGCAAATTACATCATATGGGAGCTTGCAACCTTAGCAAAGGTGTGTGCTACCTCCGGCTATTAGACTCTGGCAAGAAAGATTTTAATAAAGACACGAAATGCTGGAGTAACTCAGCAGGACAGGCAGCATCTCTGGAGAGAAGGAATGTATTCCTACACAATACGAGACCTTAATATAGTTTATTCCCCTCAAGAAGTGAACTTCAACAATTCCCTTTTGCAACAGTGGAAATCAAACAACCAGATGTAACAGTGCAGGAAGGAACTACAAATGTTGTTTTTTACTGAAGCTAAACACAAATGCTGGAGTGACTCAGCGGGTCAGCCAGCATCTCTGGAGAAAAGGGATAGGTTATGTTTCAGGTCGGAACACATCTTCAGAATACAGTATAATACATTAGAGCATTAGTAGTGTTGCAATGCTTTAATTAATTCTTCCTTCATTGTTCTTGATTTTCTTAATTCTAAAATGCTGTAGAAAAGGGAGGATTAAAAATGCAAAAAGTGTGATTCATAAAATATTTTTTAATCTGATGGATTCTTTTAGTTGCAATTATGACAACAATTTCAACAATTAAAGAAAAACACTTGGACAGATACACAGATAGGAATGATTTTGTGGGATAAGGTGCAGGCACAGGTAAGTGGGTCCAGCTCAATTAGACAACTTGGTCGGCATGGATGATTTGGGCCGAAGGGCCTGATTCCGTGCTGTATATCTTTACAACTCTGACTCAATGTCTGTAGTTCACTGCACATGGAAAGTTGATTTCTTCAGACATGTCAGTGATTTTAATTTCATTATGGAATTAAGTTGAAACAGATAGAGGAGTAAATGGGATAAATTCAAAGGAGTGAATTAAGACACTATCTGTTCTATAAATCAAAATGCTTCTACAAATCATTATCCTCAATACTATGAACTACCTCTCGTACTCTAAGAGGATAGGACATCATGGTTTCATTACTCAATGTGAAGAAAACATTTTTTTCTCCCTTTTATTTCCTTAAGGGTACATTTTAAAGCAAACGATTTCCAATCTTGATATTTTTTTCTCGTGAGTCTAAAGAAGGAAATGTTTTTTTAAAATATAATTTCTTCAGGAATCAATAAATCAATGAGCAGCACGGTGACGAACCGGTGGAGATGCTGCCTTACAGCGCCAGAGACCTGTATTCGATCCTGTCTGCGGGTGCTGTCAGTACGGAGCTTGTACGTTCTCCCCGTGACTGCGTGGGTTTTCCCTGGGTGCTCTGGCTTCCTCTCACTCCAAAGACGTACAGGTTTTTAGGTTAATTGGCTTCGGTAAAAGTTATAAATTGTGTAGGATAGTGTTAGTGTATGGGGGTCGCTGATCGGCGCGGACTCGGTGAGCCAAAGAGCCTGTTTCCGTGCTGTATCTCTAAACCGAATTAAACAATCTAAACTAAAAGGAAAGTGGCCTTCTTAATCTCCAGTCTGGGTTCTCCACCCACACATTCCCCACTCCCTCCTTCCCCTGCCCCCACCTCTCCCTTCCCCACAAATCTCCTGTTAACTTCAGTGAATTTTTGAGCAGCTGCAGAGGATCCAAATGACACACAAGGCAACCAACCTTGTTACATAGGGTTACATCAGAAGGTCTATGCTTGTTGAACTGCCAACACAGGTGCAGCATGTCACACATGCTGCTTAAAATCACCCAACAGGCAACAGATGCACAAGAGGAGGGTCTGCACTCGTCGGACTTGGCAACAGTTAGAATCACAGTGCACAGCCCCTCGTTTACCGTCGTGGCCCAAACATAATGAGTGCACAATGCAGGAAACTAGGAGCTCTACTAAATGTAGCTCTAATAAAACTGGGCCTGAAAATACACTGAAAAATATGAGCAGTCTTAAGAGTGTTCAGCCATCTTTTATTTGGGCTTGGAGAAGATAGGCACAACGTGCTGGAGTCACTCAGCGGGTCAGGCAGCATCTCTGGGGAAAAAGGATGGGTGTCATTTCGGGTCGTGACCCTTCTGCAGACTGATTTGTAAAGGGGAGGGTACCAGAGGTAAGAAAAGGCCAGAACAGTCTGAGGGTCGAGCAAGGAAGGTTGCAGCCCATTGTGACCCACCTTTAATTGGGCTTACTTTATTGGAGACTGGAAACATAGGAACATTTATGCACTTATTCTCATTAGTTCACTGAGTCCACGCTTTCATCAATCATGTGTTCACAGTTCTACATGATCCCACTTTCTCATCCGTTCCCTACATGTTGGAGACTATTTTACAGAGGCCAATTAACCTACAAACCTGCACATCATTAGGATGTGGGAGGAAACTGGAGCACCTGAAGGAAACCCACAGTCACAGGGAGAACTCCACACGGACAGCATCCGAGGTCAGGATCGAAACCGGATCTCTGGCAATGAGAGGGCAGAAACTCTCTAAATTGTGACACTGTGCTGCCCAATAATGTTACACATATGTATTTACACATGTTTTTAGTACATAACAATTGGGGAAATAATCAAAGGAAAGAGCTTGATAAAAGTTAAAAGATTTAATTTGGTACTCCTTTAGAGAAAATGTACAGGTATTTAATTAACTTTATTTATGAAATTTTAGCTGAAATTAACCAAAGGCATTAACTCTCCCTTGTTTATGTCTTCCAATGTTGTAATTTTAAAAATCATTGAATGATATAGCATGGAGACAGGCCCTTCGGCCCACTGAGTGCATGCCAATCATTGATTACCTATTCACACTAGGTCTATGTTATCCTATTTTTGCATCTACCTCCTGCACATTAGGTGCAATTGAAAGAGGTTGATTAACCTGCAAGTCCTTGAGATGTGGGAGGAAACTGGAGCACCTGAAGGAAAGCCACGCAGTGACAGGGAGAAAGTTTAAACTCCACACAGACAGCATCCAAAAATAGGATTGAACCCTGGTCTCTTGCTCTGTCAGCCATGCTGCTGTGCTGCCCAATAATATTATACATACGCATTTACAACAGAGAGAAAGAATTACAAGAAAGAGTCTGATAAAAGTCAAATGATTTAACTTAGTACTACTTTAATGAAAACGTGCAGGAATGTTAGTTGATATTAATCAATAGCATTAACACTCTTTTGTTTATGTCTTCCATTGCTGTAAATTTGGATGAATCAGTCTGTGGTGCTGCTGAGCTGGACGGGTCCCAGAACGTATTGAGCATGTACGGTGTGGAGCAGCTGGACTGACATGACAGAAGGTTTATCATCTGTCCAGAATAGGTGAATGGGCTTCAGAGATCAAGTAATATCAACCAAACTGTATATGTTACTCCCTTTTTTCAATGCTTTTGTGCTCTATATCAATTTGTAGGTTAGTTCACCTCATAGCACTGAAGCTGATTTTTAATGATTCAATGTTTAGTTTAGTTTAAAGATACAGCGTGGAAATAGGCCCTCCGGCCCACCGAGTCCACGCTAACCATCAATCACCCCGTACACTAGCATCATCCTACACACTAGGGACAATTTACAATCTTTATAAACCTGTACATCTTTGGAGTGTGGGAAGAAACTAGAGCATCCGGGGAAAACCCACGTGGTCACAGGGCAAATGTACAAACTCCATACAAACAGCACCTGCAGTCAGGATCAAACCCGGGTCACTGGCGCTGTAAGGCAGCAACTCTACCCCTGCGCCACCTAGCCGCCCTCCACTGAGCCATCTAAATGTTGTAGAAACAAAAATACCATGGTTGGAAATTGTAGTTCCTTAACTTTTTAATAAAATATCATAACTACTTGTGATAAGAAAACTGAGGAAAATGCCAGGATATTGGGCACCAGAGGCTAAATGATGAGGCAATAGTCAAATAAAATTCTACACTTTCACAAGAAAGACATTTAGTTTATGGGTTGAAAGCACTTGTAGTCTTATTGTTGATTGGAGGGAATGTTATTCAATGAATCTACTTCCCACAGATATTGTCCTCAGCTTATTAATACCATTGATAGAAGCAGTTTACAAACATACAAAACTGTGAAACAAGAACTCACCAGCTAGTTTACCATCTGCTCTATCATCACAATGTAACTGCAGAGCATGATCCTCAAGGCCATACCAACCACCCACGCAGTATTATTGCAGAGCCAAAACAGGAGACCAAGTAACCCCAGCTCAGTGAAACCGAGAAAAGTTTCTGCATTGAAATGTTGGGAGAAAAATGGCCTTGGGATTCTTGTGCATTCTAAGAGTTGGTGAGAATAGCAATGTTCAAGTCGAAGGTTGAGGGGGTGACTTGAGAGAAGTATATAAAATTATGAGAGGCATGGATGTGGCAGACATTCAGAACCTTTTATCCCAGGGTGGAAATTTCCAACACTAGAGGGCATAGCTATAATGTGAGAGGTGGAAGGTTTAATGGAGATGTATGGGGCAAGTTCTTTACACAGAGAATGGTGGGGGCCTGGAACGCATTGTTAGGAGTGGTGGTGGAGGCAGATACGATATTGGCATTTAAGAGGCTTTTGGATAGGCACATTTTGGAAGTGCAGGGAATAGAGGAATATTGATCAGTACAGCCAGATGAGATCAGTTTAACTTGGCATCATGTTCGGCACCAACATTGTGGGCCAAGGGGCTCATTCCTGTGTTGTAGTGTTCAATGTCTAATTGAGCCAATGTGTGTTTTGATCCCTGGACCAATTTAGTTTGCTGTCACATGTACCGACGTACAGTGAAAAGCTTTTGTTGCACACTAACCAGTCAGCAGAAAGACAATACATGATTACAATTGAGCCATTCGCAGTGTACGGAAACATGATAACGGGAATAACATGAATAACGTTTAGTGCAAGATAAAGCCAATAGAGTCTGATCAAAGGTAGACTGAGGGTCTCCAACATCATCAACATCATCGTTGAAAACATCAACGGGCACAGTTACAATGCTATGTACGACAGTGATCGCAACTTCTACTGAAGTGTGGATGGTCGTTGGCTCGCTAGGAGCTCATCTGCCCTTTGACATCTTGTTTTTGGTCCTGCTGGGGGTTCACAGCCCCCTCCTCATCTGGCAAATCAGGTGGGGGAGAAGGTTTAGTCGCTGACTATCCGACCATGGAGCAGGTAGCACGGGATTTACATGATACCCGTGGCAGTGGGAAGGCTCCCCCCCTGTCTCCAAAGGGATAGATCATTGACCACTGCTCTCTAGTTGTCGTTGGAGCACTAATGAAAAGGTGACTGTCAGGGATGGATGGAGGGTTGCGAGTTCAGGACTGGGGGGAGGAGAGTTTGCAGAGTCAGTGGGAGATGTGAATGAGGTGATCAGGGGCCTTCCTACAGATGATGGACTAGGTAGTTTTAATAGTGGGAGAGTCGTCGGAGGAAGGAAAATTATTTTCATTACCCTGCAGAATTCTGCAGTTTGGCATCACACAGATAAGACCACGCATTGATCAAAGTTTCCTCACAATGGTCCAATGGACCTCTACACTGGTTATGAATCTCTCTTGGGGTTGCAAGGGTAACCCAGTTCATGATGTGTCCATTTAACTTTTTCTATGACACAGAATATAATCAGTGGGTAGGAATGATAGATAGGGCTCTTAAAGATAGCAGTCAGGGGATATGGAGAGAATGCAGGAACGGGGTACTGATTGGGGATGATCAGCCATGATCACATTGTATGGCGGTGCTGGCTCGAAGGGCCGAATAGCCTGCACCTATTGTATTGTGGTGTTTTTATATTTAATTTACTCCGATTATCTGTTTTGTATTTTTGTGATTTTATGCCTTGTAAGGTGGCCTTGGGTGTTAGAAAGGCGCCAGCAAATAAAATGAATTATTATTATTATTATTGTCTATTGTCTATTGTCCATTGTTTAAATGGAAACAAAGAAATTCAGATGCTGGTTTACACAAATGGATGCAAATTGCTGGAGTCAGGAAGCATCTCTGGAAAACATGGATATGTGACATTTCATGTCAGACTGAAGAAGGGTCCTAACACAAAAGGTCACCTATTCATGTACTCCAGAGATGCTGCCTGGCCTGCTAAGTTATAAAATCAATGTCATCATTTTTTTAGGCTGCACATGGAGAATTGTATGAATATCTGCTTGGGAATTGACTTGATGGTTACATTTCATCTTTGACTGGACAATCATCACCAAACATCTGAAATCAATCTTCGCTGGTAATTAAATTGGATAAAGCTGCCAAAATTCTCATATCAAAACATACAACAGGTTAAAATGGAAAGATATTTCACTTGAGCAATTCCATGACTGGGTCAAAATATTGTGGCTGCAAAAATTGGGTTCATAGCATAATTTTTCTTAAACATTACAGTTGCCATTTTCTAGCAAATTCTGTTTATGAATGGTCAGTGTGTATTTTTAGATTAACACATGCTTCTAGGAAATTAGGAAGTCTATTCATTACTCACACATGCTGGATGTATGCTGATTAGCCATGTGGTGACATTAGATCTGGTGCAATGCTAATTAGAAATCGCTGCAGCTAGATTGGGGAAATTATCGTCCCGCCGATTCCTCCAATGATCTGCATTATTGAAAAGGAATAGTGCTACGGTCAGAGTGAAATTATTTTCCAGCTCTCCTGACAGAAGTGGTGCAATGGTGACCCATTCCTCTTGGTTTTACCAACAATATAAAGAGGAGGAGGAGGCAAATGTCTGCAGAGAAGAGGGGAGAGGAGGAAGAGGGCCGAAGGGCACAGTCCTGCCAGGCTGAATATCCTGAGCTACTATCGACCTCATTGGAGACCCTCGACCTATCTTTAATTGGACTTTACTGGACTTTATTTTGCACTAAACGTTATTCCCGATATCATGTATCTGTACACTGTGGATGGCTCGATTGTAATCATGTATAGTCTTTCTGCTGACTGGTTAGTACGCAACAAAAGCTTTTAACTGTACCTCGATACACGTGACAATAAACTAAACTAAACTGAACTACTGAGTTAGAAGAGGCTTTTTAACATAAAAAGAAGCAAAACCACCTATTTCAGTAAAGTGCGGGTGCAGCACCCATGCTAACATTGTGAGCTTCAAGACAGTGCAATATTTTAGTGGGCTACACCCTTACCATAAAGTGAATAAATGTTTCACAGCCTTAAGGTTTTATTACACTATTGCTCTATTGAGCTATGATTACACTCAGAAGATCCTTGATGATTAAAGCAGGATGTCATATTCTCAAACCAGTCATATGACCCAACAAAACCCCTTGACAAAACTGAATACCAGATATACATGTGCAAATAGTGGAAATGTATATTTGTTCAAATGTAGTCAAACGTTACTGCTAATCAATCCACTGATTCATCCAATACCCATATCTCTTGATTATCTAAAGTACCCACATTTCTTTGGATCTTAAACATACTTTCTGCTGAAGACAAAGAATGCTGGAGAAACTCAGCGGGTGAGGCAGCATCTATGGAGAGAAGGAATTGGCAATGTTTCGGGTCGAGACCCTTCTTTAGTCTGAAGAAGGGTCTCAACCCGAAACGTCGCCAATTCCAAAGATTTTATAAATTCTGAGTAAGAAGATTTCTCCTAAATGGCCTGCACCATATCCCAAGACAATCAACTCTATTCATGCCTCTCCAATCATGGGAAACAATCTATCACTATTTAACCCAGTCAAGGTCCTACATCCTAATAAAAAGTAATGGTGGTTTTTGCCCAGTCTTCTCACTAAAGTCGTGATAAGAATCGTCTGTCCCTGATTACATGGCTAGAAGGATGCATTGAAAACCTCTTCCTTCCTCCTGTTTCATAACTGCTCTCTAAGGTTGATCCCACATGATGATCTGATTGGAACACTTCACCCTCCCTGGAGTCCTTTGGCTTGCACCTTCAATGCAGTGCCAAAGATAACAAGAGGTATGCACTTTTGGATGAGTAGGTGGATGGATGACATGCAACGTTTGACTACATTTGAACAAATATACATTTCCACTGTTTCCACATGTACATGTTCAGTTTTGTCAAGGGGTTTGATGGATAATATGACTTGTCCGAAAAGTTGACATATGGAGAAAGCAGAATTGTTTTGACTTTCTGCTTTTTTTTGAAACAACGGCTATCCACTAACATAAGAGCAGAATTCACTGTAAATTCAGCTGAAGCAGAAACATCATGTGACCTTGACATTGAGACATAGCTGGTGCATATTTGCGCAGTGGACAAAAATAAAAATCCCTTGTTATTACAATTCAGAAGCTGCAGCACTAATTTGCCTTCAGCAGGTTTTGTGTGACCCAAAGAGGTATCAATATACAGTTGACAATAACTTGATTCCCTGACCAACATTATTGCACATTTAACTATCAGTGTTTAAATATAATGCAAAAATATCAGATGCTTCTTCCTATTTAAGTGGCTTTTTGATGCCTATGTATGAGTCCTGGATAGAGAGACAATAGATTATTCATGCTAATTTATAAAAATATGTATTCAGCATGTATATATGTATACATCATACCAATTTCTTTCAGTCTAGTGATATTCACTAATTAGGTGAACACCAGAATAATATTTAAATGGAAAGAAGAATCACCTTACACAATTCAAGAACATTCAACATTTTACACGGAAGTAATTATTTACAATTTAAATCATTCAATTAATTGGGATCAGAGGACACGTTATTTAAATTCAAAAAGAAAAATGAGCAGTAAGTTGGAAATACTCAGCAGGTGCTGCCCAACGAAAAGAGATAATCCGAGTGGACGTTTCAGACCTTTGTCAGGGTGGTGTTGACATCGAGCCCCTGTCAACTGAAGGCAACTCAACCATTCACAATCTTGTCACCCCCTCTCCTTCTAGCTGACTGCTGATCAGAATACCTAGCTCAACTGCCTCCGAGGCTGATCACTTCCCCAACTCAAACCATCACCAAATGTCTTCTGCCGTTCACCCTTAAATTCGAAATTCCCAGAAGCTGATCATCGTATCAGCCTTCACCTCAAACCCTCTCTTTTCCCACATGACACCAACCAAGTCCCCAATTCTCCACTCCTCAACAAAGCCACGATAACCCTCCCTTGACACCCTGTCCTTTTCCTAGCTATGGACTCACCAACTTCTAAGCGTATACCCTCTAGCAGAACATCCTGGTTCATAATCTTTAATATGTTTGGCCAACAGTAATCTCAGTTTTGAAATTTTTAGTTAAAACAAAGATTTGGGGTCATAAGAGATTGCAAATGCTGGAATTATGAGCAAAAAACAAACCACTGGATGAACTCAGCGGATCAGGCAGTATCTATGGCAGGAAATTGACAGATCACATTTTGGGTCCAGACCCTTCCTCAAACTGATGGTATTAGATGGAAGGAAACTGGTAAAGGTGGGGTAAAAAGATTTGGGAGGTGTATTTTATAATTATGCTACTTATGTATGTGCCTCCTTCTCTCACCCCTGTAAACATTTGTTATTTTAATGTTATGGCTTTTGAACTGGGCATCTCACGAATACTGCACTATTACAAGGCTGCAAATAGAGACAATGTCACCATTCCGCAAACAAAACCTCTGCACAAATGTATCAGGAATACAGGAAATAGGCTCCAATCATGAACTCTGTGACTGCAAAGTAATTTTCTCCTTGTGTCTCGACAGCAAGAATTGATGAAAAAAAATTAAGAATCTTTTAAATTTTCTGATGACTGAGAGACTTAACAATTCCCAGCACAATCCAATGTCCCACAAAACTGAACATTCTTGCCCCTGAATAAGCAGGAAAGCACTTATGATCTGTCTAGGCTTTGAGTTAAGAGCACAATGGAAAACATGTAAACGATGGCCTCTTATAGAATATTTTCAGCAGAGGGTGATAAACACTGCTGTTCTGCTAACATTCATAGACTTTTTATAGCTTGTTGCTGACTACAAAAACTCAAACTTGCCCCAGCCTGTGGCGGTTATATTTAGCCTTGTGAATACTGCTGGAATCAATGCAACTGTACACTCTGCGGGTTGGGTTGTCGGAAAATATTCAATTTTATTTTAGAACTTGGCTTTAAATAAAACATTGTTGTGGTTCATTGAATATTTAAAGATGAAAGAAAGACAGAAAAGAGAAGGCTTGAACTGCACTCACCATCTGAAAATCAATGATAAAGGAGAGGCCAAATTAACTTAACTTCAGATGTTTTTCCCAAAGAACAGCCTGAGTTGCACTCACTGTGTTGGTGTGGCTGCCCAAATATTGTGTAATTTCATTGGAAAACTATTTTTAAATGGGCATAGATTAGCTAACCATCAGGTCCAAGACACAGCATGTAATAAGATGCAATCAGCAAAAATCACATATTATAGAAGAACTATTTTTTTTTAAATATATAATTTATGATGTTTTTATGTGATATACTAAGATTTTATATGTATTTTATGATATTTTTATATGCAATGTATTTTTCTGTAATGTTGTCCCTTGTGTGGACCTTGAGTCTGAAATAAAGTTTAGAAATAAATAAATAAAGTTTATTATTCAGAGGAAGCTTCATTGCCGATTATTTTTCAAACAGTTGCACTGATATGTTTGGTGCAGGTTAGGCTGCAGTCCACATAATTTCAGTGGCAAATTTAAGCAGTTGAAATGTATTATTATGCAACTATTGTAACTATTTGAATTTCAGAGACAGAGTAAAATGCAAAGACACTACCACATTGCATATTTAGTAGAAATGACTGAGGACTATTTTTTGTGGCCTGGATCTTTAAATTTAATCTGCTCAGAAAATGTGAATTTTTTATGATTTTAATGTTTTATAAAGTTCTTTCCATTGGTAATTATTCATTTTAATGAAGAAAATAAATATAAACTGAAAATTCATATTGAGCAATTTAATTGATTGGCATTTTTTAATTAATAGCATTTGCAATTGATTATTCAGGATGTGATTGCTTTCATGTGCTGTTGGAAAATTTATATTTGAAGATTAACTACCTGTTCTTTTATTTGAGTGGAGACAATGCTATAAACTGGAATGTTTGCACAAAGGGCAGAAGTGAAGGAGGTTACGAAGAAGGAAAGGAAAGGAATGTCATGGAGCCGTAACTTGACCTTGATGGATGTGTGCATTATGATGACTTGCAGAAATGGACCTGGAACTTGAAGCAGGCAAGGTCATGGTTGGAATAGTTATTGGCACATAAAAAAGACACAAAGAGCTGGAGTAACTCAGTGGGTCAGGCAGAATCTCTGGAAGGTGACATTTAGGGTTGAGACCTTTCTTCAAAATTATTGTAGCAGGGAAGGAGAAAACTGGGAAAACAGCTGGGGGCAGGATGAGGCTGGCAAAAGATAGGTGGATAAAATGTGTGGGAAGGAGCTGCAGATGCTGGTTTATACCAAAGATAGACACAAAATGCTGGAGTAACTCAACACGTCAAGCAGCATTTCTGGAGAAAAGGAATAGGTGATATTTCGGGTCAGAGCCCTTCCTCAGATTGAAAGAGGCGAGTTGGCTGGGAAAGATCTGCTAACGACAGCGATACTGGGATGCGAACAGTGGAACTAATAGGATAGATTGATATAAGAGAAGGGGTTATTTCCTGCCAGCTGGGTAGACAAAGGACAGAGATAAAAAGAAGACAAAAGGCTGATATGGAGTGAAGAATATTCCATTGTGAAGCCAAGGACGGGATGTGAGTGTAAGGGTTGTATTCGTAAGGGGACGGGGATGGGAGGGGGAGGATTGAGGTAGGGGAGGTGTAAGATAAGGGTGCACATCTTCACAATGAAGAGAGGGGAGAACAAGAAGATGGTGGTTTGAGGCTCCACTGTATCTACATTGTTGGCACTGTTAATCATAGTGTATAATCAATATACTAATACGGCAAAAGGAATGGTGATACAATGGTTGCCGTAAATGACCACACTCAGAATTATGAGCCATCGGTCCAGAGAAGCAACTAAAATTTAAATTAATAATTATCTAGAATTCACTACTTGTGGGGTTGGTTAAAGCTGAGTCTATCAGTAAGGGATCTGATGGTAAGCTGGGGGATAGTAATAATTTACAAAGGTAAGGAGAAGAAGCTGGAGATCAAACTGATTGGATGGCTTTTCCTGTAAGACCAGCTACAGATTCAATGGCTGAATGGCCTTCTGCACTGTAACAATTCTATGATTGTATGAACTGTCTGCGACAGTTAGAAATACCTAAGTAAAAGCATGACTGCACATAATGTTACATTCATTAGGTAAATGGTTTGAATAAATCATGTAATCATCACATGATCCACTCATTCCCAAAGATGGAACAGAAGACTACACTAAAACAAATCTATAGCACATTTACATGCATTTAAGGTCATAAGGAATAGGAGTAGAATTAGGCCATTCAGTCACATCAAGTCTACTCTGCCATTCAATCATGGCTAATCTATCTCTCCCTCCTAACCCCATTCTCCTGCCCATAACTTCTGACACCTGTACAAATTAAGAATCTACAGTGTGTATCTCTGCCACAAAAATATCCACTGACAGCCTCCACAGCCTCCTGCGGGAAAGAATTCCACAGATTCACCACCCTCTGAATAAAGATGTTAAAATAAAACTGTACAAGCATCAACTCATTACCTTTGCCTTTTACCTGTTCTGCTTCCCCAGTATGGTGCTCCTTCATGGGCTACAGTTTAGCTGGTGGATTGCTACTGACTGGAACTGAACATGGTTGCCGCTTGGCCTTGGAGGATGATCTTGCGCAGCTTTACCTAAGTCTCGGCTGATGACTGTTCTGTGGGTTATCTAGTTGTGAATCACAACAGCATTATGGGTTGAGTAGCATTGTTGGGATCACTGTTGTCTTTCTGAGAGAGAACAGATCATGATGCACAAGACCATTGTCACGCCACCATGGAGATGCTTTGTTTGAAGGTAACCTACTGAAGGATGGATTACTGGAATGCAGTTACAACCTGCAGAACTGTGCAATCCAATCTATTGGCAGGCTGGCAGAAATTTGAGTTCCACTCAAGTAAGGCATTGGATGGTTTCTGGAATAGACACAAAGCCCCTTAGTTAGCAGGTCAATGTGGTGATTAGTGCTGGACACACTAACCTGGGAAGCCTAGTGCCCAGATCTTTCAATACACTTGGTACAAAGCTGAAGGGGGACACTTTTATGCTTGTTTCATTACAGGTGTGCAATTTAGAAGAATTGTCAATGTACCAAGTATTTCAATCTCATATTCTCTGTAAGAAATAAGCTACAGTATGAGTAGTGTTGACACAAGGAACTGCAGATGCTGGAATCGTGTGTAGAATACAGAGTGCTGCATTAACTCTGTGAGTTACATATGTGTCTGACCAAGGAACCCGATCCAAAATGTCACCATCCCAGGTCCCACCGAGGTGCTGCCTGACCCACTGAGTTGCTCCAAAACTTCTATGTGGTTCTTTGACTTAATAATCTATCCTTCAGTACTTGGTATTGATTGATTGTGTGAATCTAGGAGCCAATGCACCGTGCAAGTGAGAATGTAGAATGGGGAATGGGGAATATGGCATCACTATTGGTTTAGGTTCTGGGCCAAAGGTTACGAAGGCATCAAGATATAAGGTCGGGGAAGCTGATCAGGTAAGTTTGGTTTAGTGATACAGTGTGGAAACAGGCCATTCTGCCAACCGAGTCTGTGCCGACCAGTGATCACCCCCACACTTGTTCTATCCTACACATTGGAACAATTTATAGAAATCAATTAACCTACAAACCTGTAAAGTCTTTGGAATGTGGGAGGAAACTGGGGCACCCGGAGAAAACCCCACATGCTCACGGGGAGAACATACAAACTCCATACAGACAAGCACCTGTAGTCATGATCTCTGGCGCTATAAGGCAGCAAGTCTACCGTTGCGACACTGTGCCGCCTCTGGTAAGTGGCGAGGAAGAGATGGTTGGGGATTATGGTGATTGAATGGACCTCAAATTGGGCATTAGTAGTCAAGAAGGTCGAAGGAGCTTCGGAATATTGGGTATTTTTGGCAATTTGAGTGGGAATTTGGGAGTTAGTCAAGAAGAACATCCAGATGCCCATCAGGATTAAGAGAATCAAGGATCAAGTGATGAGGGTTCAGGCTTGGCCACAAATGTAAAGAAAATATGGGTGGCACGGTGGCGCAGCGGTAGAGTTGCTGCTTTGCAGCTCTTGCAGCGCCAGAGGCCCAGGTTCGATCCCGACTACAGGTGCTGTCTGTACGGAGTTTGTACGTTCTCCCCATGACCACGTGGGTTTTGTCGGAGATCCTCGGTTTCCTCCCACAATTTAAAGATGTACAGGTTTGTAGGTTAATTGGCTTGGTATGTGTAAATTTACCCTAGTGTGTGTAGGGTAGTGTTAATGTGCAGGGATTGCTGGTCGGTGCAGACTCGGTGGGCCGCATGGCCTGTTTCTGCGCTGTATCTCTAAACTAAACTAAACTGAAAATTCCTGACAAAGGGAGTTTCGATGTGTGCTGCTGGAGCCCACACAATGACAATGATAAACCCCATGTGTTGGTTTATTTTTTTTTCAGTATTTCATTTGAAAAGTGGTGTTTGAACATACTTTTTAATCCTGCTCAGAGTTCGGTGGTAGTTTTCAAAATTCTTTATTCACAGCTAAGTTTAGTTTAGTTTAGCAATACAGTGCTGAAGCAGGTCCTTCAGCCCACCAACTCCCCGCAGATCAGCAATCACTAGCGCTAACCTACACATTCAGGACAATTTAAAGCTTTTCTGCTGAAGCAAATTAACCTTCGCACCTGTATGTCTTTGGAGTGAGGGGGGAAACCAGAGCACCTGGAGAAAACTCACACAGTGAAGGGAGAATGTGCAAACTCCATACAGACAGTATCCATAGTCCCTAGTGTGGGCAATAAGATAATGTTAATGCAAGGGGATCATAATTGGCTTGGTATAAGTGTAAATTTTCCTTAATGTATGTAGGGTAGTGTTAATGTGCGGGGATCTCTGGTCAGTGCAGACTCAGTGGGCCGAAGGGCCTGTTTCCGTGCTGTATCTCTAAACTAAACCAAAATAAATATAAAGTCGGGTGACAGAGGAAGGGTTTCACTGTGTTGGGTAGGAGGGAGAAGGGCAACAGTAGAATGAAAGGTAATAACACTATTACAATTTAATTGTTCCAGGATGCCAAATGACAATGGATCCAGGGAAACATAGTTGAAGTTTCACTCAATTGACCAAGAAGCCCAATGCACTCAGAACTCATGTGTTCACATCAGGGAGTGCCTAGTGTTGTATTTAAATTGATGGGAAAATAATTATCAAGACAACTTCCTGCAGGACAAAGTCAATTCTCATAAAAGTGAAAAAACAGCACCATTATGCCTTGCATCTTCCCAACATGAATACCTTCACTATTCCCCATGTTACACACCATCTGATATCAAGTTGTCCATTCAGTTTGTCCTATTTATAAATCTTTTCAGGCACTTTTGTCCTCATGATTTAACATTATTAAATTCCTTATAACTTACTATGTTCCAATGTGTTATATTTCTTGTTAATTTCATTTGGATGCAGTAACAATATTAGTGTTCAAATCTGCAACAATCCTCAATACTGTACTCGTTCCCCTCTGATCGCAACAATTCAATTATGAATATGGCAAAAATAAACTATGCTGATGCTGAAGAATGGAAAGATGTCGATCCCTCCAAAAGATTTTTAGTGCGTCAAAGAGGTGCAAATATTTGGAACTATGTTTTCCTTCCCTCTCTGAGCGCCAGAGCATGCCTCTGCTCATGAGAAGCACATGATGCACATCAGGAATATCCTGAGCGTCAGCCAAACATTGCTCATCACCCAAACATATGATATGATACCACCTTCTTTAGTCAGAGGGTGGTGAATCTGTGGAATGCTCTGCCACAGAAGGCTGTGGAGGTCAAGTCAATGGATATTTTTAAAGCAGAGATTGATAGATTCTTGATTAGTACGGGTATCAGGGATTATGGGGAGAAGGCAGGAGAATGGGGTGAGGAGCGAGAGATAGATCAGCCATGATTGAATGGAGGAGTAGACTCGATGGGCCGAATGGTCTAATTCTGTTCCTATTACTTATGACCTTATGAAGGGTGGGTTGTGGCAAGCCAAGCCCATTGATCTGTTGGGATGTAAAATCAGGAAATATTTTGTAACATGAGAGACCAATATAAAGGGAAATAATTGTAACACTGGATGTCCTGGTATAGATTATGACTTCTATACTCTGTTGTCCCGACTGCAGACTGTTCCTGATCATGGCACGTATCTTTAGAATGGGTTTTTGCTTCTTAATTGTTCATGAAACTAAGATTAACAATTATTCTACTTATAGAATGCCTAGGGACATGCTTTGTCTTACACTGCATGCCCTGGTTCAATGGTATGAATGAGAAATATTATACGTAGATCAGAGATTTAATGGCTTACATAAGTGAGAATAAAATATACTAAATTAAATTATCTATCATTATTTATCTCCTTACAGTTTTAACAGTTTCCTCAACTGCCCTTCAGCAATTGGAATATTCATTGGAATAAAAGTCTAAGAAATACCTGTGTATATTTTATGATTTAAATATTATTAAATCATGTTGGTGATGTCATGTCAGTTATCGAGTCAGTTTGAGCACTTTATGAACAGCATCAGTACTGAGATATGTTACTAATATCCATATTCTATAAATTGTAATATTACTTGCATGAATATAAAATGATAGGAGAAACTTTTCCAGGGGTGTTTCCATTAAACACTATTGCTGATTTAAAATTCAATTTGCCACAGTTATACCAAACATTGTATGACGAGCAGACAAAATAACTATTCACAGTGTTTAGTTTAGTTTAGAGATACAGCATGAATACAGGCACTTCTGCCCATCGAGTCCACGCAGACAACTGATCACCCATTCACATTAGTTCTATATTATCCCACTTTCTCATCAACTCCCTACACACTAGGAGCAATTTTACGGTGGAGCAACCTACAAACCCGCCTTTGGGATGTGGGAGGAAATTGGAAGACCCGGAGTAAACCAACAGCATTACAAAGAGAAGGTGCAAAGTCTACATAGACATCACCCATGGTCATGATTGAACCCGGATCTGTGGTGCTGTGAGGCAGCAACTCTGCCAGCTGCACCAATGTGCTGCCCAGTGTATGATCTTCTTGCTTGGATCTCCAGAAAACTTGTGAACAAAACACGTCAATAATATATTGTCAGATTGTTATGCTTTTTACATAGCAAGTAGTAGTTATGTCACCGATCAAGCCAAAAAATACAGTTCTTCATCTTAAATTATGGATGTCCTGGCTGAAGATGTCTGCAAATAACAATTGTGCCTTTTTTACTCTTGCGCTGGCTCTGCCTTCAATAGGAATGGGAGCATTCACAGAGCCTCCTTCTCCCATTAGTTCGAATTTATATAACAAAAGTATAACAAAGCACAGAAACAGTTCCTTGAGCCCAACCCATCCATGTCAACATTTTACAGTATTTCTATTCTCCCTTTTGCATCGCCATCAACTAGCCCCCCTTCTCCTGCATGAGAGGCAATTTACAAGAACCAGTTTAACTATCACCCAGTGTTTTTTGGTTTATGAAGGAAATGAGAGTTCCTGGGGTAACACAAGCAGTCATAGGGAGAATTTTATAATTGTATATAAAGGCCAAATACAAGTAAGGAAATTCACTGTTAATTACTGTTTGCCTCCAGCCTAGGAACCCAACATCCCTTTCTTCTTCCATACTTCTCAACATTGGGCCCGTTTTTTATTTTACTTCCTTGTTGCATCTCACCAGATGATTTGACAGTGAACCCCTGGCTGGAGCTAGTCTTCCTGATGAGCTTGATAATTCTGATGGTGCCCGCGGCCTTCACCCTGCGAAGCATCCACATGCAGGACTCACTTTATCCCAGCCCAAACCAGAGCCTAACATAGTTGCAGAGTTCCCTTTAACTGATGATCACAACCTACAGTCCTTCCTTATTTCTGAATGCAATTCCTGTGTTAAATATTTACACAGTGCATTGACATTAGTAGACATATTTGCCGTGGCACAATCACAGTAAGTACGGACAGCTGCAGATATTATAATCAATCACTTTTGCATTGATAGTGGACTGAATTCTTTAAATTTAGCAAGAATTTTCAGTAATGAATGTACCAAGGAGGGTGTAGTTCAGAATTATATGCTTAATAAAGAAGATGAAGAAAGCATGCATTTAATTTTGAGAATGTGGAAAATGCCAGCTATTCACTGTAAGCAGGCAAAAGGAACATATGGTTTACTCATTATTGAAGCTCCTAGACAATGAGGTAATACAACTAACAAGCAACTGCGGGGCTTAAAGCCTGTGCAAGGAAGGGTTGGGCTGCGCATAGTTCCATCAAAGATCCTCACAAGCTGGTCGGTCTTGTGTGGGTTTACAACTTGATGCTGTTGCTGAAACAAGAAGAAATTGCTTATCTCTCGCATAATGCAGACAGTATTAATAACATGCCATTGAAACAGTTTTAATTGAAAGAATTAACTCTATATTAAGTCCTAATTTAACGTGACTATCATCATGTTAAATCAGTCAGATGGCCATACTAGGTAACTGAATCCCATCCAAAGTTCCTTGCCTATCAATTAAAAGTCTCCAGGGCTGTCCTTAAGCTGATTGGACCGATTGCTCCCAATTGGGCCCCGCGCCTAAGGGGGGCCCCGCACTAATGTTCCATATTTCGTACAGAAATACGAATTTGCTTTGTTAAATAAAGATTTTTTTTTAAACATTCGCCATCCGGATTTTTTTTTAAACGAACATGGATAACAACCGCTGCATGGCCATCAGACACAAACGATTTGTTAACTACTACTGTTAGCACTTGTTAACAGCCAGTAGTTAACAAGTAGTTATACAATGTGTCATCAATGCATCAATCTACATTCCTCAGTAAATGTAATTGTGTTTTGAACAAGTATTAATGACGCCGCGTTCCTTTGAATAAAATTAATGCGGCGTCATTAATACTTGTTCAAAACACAATTACATTTACTGAGGAATGTAGATCATTGCATTGATGACACATTGGGAATTTCTTAAAAGTCACCATCATGATTGAGGGCTCCAGACCGCGAGAAGGGGCTTCTTCTTGGTGTGCAGGTTAGTCATTCACCTACCGACCCACGGTGTGTCTCTCTGTCTTTCGCTCTTTCCCTCCCTCTCTCTCCCTCTCTCTCTCGCGCTCTCTCTCTCCCGCTCCCCATCTCGTCTCTCTCTAGCTCTCTCACTCCCTCTCTCTCACCCTGTTGCCTCGGCATTCCCGGAATCATTGACGTTTTGGGGTAGACAAAAATGCTGGAGAAACTCAGCGGGTGAGGCAGCATCTATGGAGCGAAGGAAATAGGCAATGTTTCGGGCAGAAACCCTTCTTTAGACCCGGCCCGAAATGTTGGCTATTTCCTTCGCTCCATAGATGCTGCCTCACCCGCTGAGTTTCTCCAGCATTTTTGTCTACCTTCGATTTTCCAGCATCTGCAGTTCCTTCTTAGATGTTTTGCGGTGATGGCTTCATCTGCAGTTCCTTTCTGTTGGTGGGGGGGGGGAGGAGAGAGGGTGTCCTGGTCGGTTAACTCCATGGGTGCCTGCACTCCAGCACTGTGTTTTTTGTTTGGCTCCGAAGTTGAAGGTGGCTCAGCTGGACGGGCATGGGCTCTGGGGAGAGGGTTGCGTTTTTGGTCGAGACCCTTCTTCAGACAATCACAAGTACTCTCACTGACGAGAGTTCAGTTCAGTCTGAAGAAGGGTCTTTTCTCCAGAGTGGCTGCGCTGTCTGTCCTGCTGAGTTACTCCAGCTTTATGTCTATCTTCAATTTCAGAGAAATAAAATTTCTCATGGGGGGCTTATAGCCTCTACCCCCCCCTTCCTTCCCAACCTCAGCCTCACGGACCTTAGCGTACCCCTAGTTCCTAAAACCCATTCCACCACTGTTCATGTTGCACTTATAATGCAGAGACCAGGCTTGAAGTGATTCTGTGAAACAAAAAGATAAAGAGCTGGTTTCAGTCCAACAGCAGCCTGAAGCACTTCAGCCTCTTAGCCATGTGACCAGCTGTTTCAAGTTTTGTACTGCTGTTGGACTGAAACCATCTTTTTATCTTTTTGCTTCACCCCTGTTTTTCCACATTCATCCCCCTCTCCCCTACCTTGCTCCTACGGTGCCTGCTTCTTTGGTGGCAGGCACACCATCACGTTTACATTGCCAGTTAACCACTGATTTATTTTCAAGTGGTCAATGCAAAGTCTGCCTTCTTAAAAACTGATATCGTTGCCAAAAGTGACTTGCTTCGTGAAAATGGGCATTTGTAAAATTAAACCCCAGTGTCCTCTGAGCTACGTGTTACTGTATTGTTCAATATTCTTGCTAATTTTCGTATTAGCATTTCAAAGCTGTGTGTGCTTCAGCATGGGCCATCCATTAGTTAGATCGCAGTGGAACATAGTATTAAATCGCAAGCGACTGCAGATGCTGCAGATCTTGAGCAAAAAAATAAACTGCTGGAGGAATATTGAGTCACACCATTTATTGAAGCCACCTAACAAAGGGTTGCTCTTTGGAGTCGAATAGTCACTTCCTGACTAACTGCTAACTCTTTTTAACTTGGGGCAGAGTGCAATGGTTACCCGTTTTCTATTGCACAAATGCATGAGTGAAGAGTCGAGTCAAGAATGTATAATTGTCATGTGTACCCACAACAGAACAATGAAATTCTTATTTGCAGCAGCATAACAGGCGTGTAAACACAATACTCATAGATTGTATGAGAACGTATGAGAAACTACTAAATTCAATAACTTAACCCTAATATTAGCGCAAAAAAGCTCAGGGTGCCCCATCAAATCTTATCAATCGCTTGCTAATCGCATGACTGCGTCCAACTGCTGTCTGGTTCGTTGATCGTATTACTAGATATGAACAGTTTTGGGAAAGAAAAATGCTAATGGCAGACCAAACGTGTTAAACAGAAATTGGTCAGATACTGAGCTTTACGCAATGAGAAATCATGTGAAATAATCACTGAATTTTATTTTAAATGAATGCACCTGCATGTTATACTGTTTAGTTTGGAGATACAGCCAGATAGTCCACTGAGTTAGCACTGACCAGCGATTTTGGTTTTCCTATTTGTCAATTTTTTTGTGACTGATTATTTGGCGGCCAACCAATCGCTGTCTCTAAGGGGGTTGCGTCCAATCACCAACCAGCTTGCCTTAAAATTCCCGTCCAATCAACAAATAGGTCTCCTCCCGCCCAATCAGCCGCTGTCTCCAAGGGCATTGTGTCCAATCACATAATGCAGTTTAATGGTAATTAGCTGCTACGGTAAAGGTTGGAAGCCAGCAGAGGTACTGACAGTCAAACGGGAGCAGGAGAGATTCAGACAGTGTATAATCCATAGCACCATAGTGTACAATTTCATAATATATACTAAATAACTGGGCTGACAGACATTGGCTGGGAACCTGGGGCTCACCAAAATGGTTCCCAATTGTCCCCGCACCCCCTAAGGCCGGCCCTGATAGTCTCCAGCAATTTGCTAGAAGTTGCTCACCCTCAATCTGCATATATTAATGATCACATGACTGTTTTACTGCCAGTGCACAGATAGGCTCCTTACTTTTGAGATTTAGGTTGATTTTGAAAGCATCAATCTTTTATTTTCTTGTTAAACTACCTGTGAGTCGTGTGGTATAATAGAAAATACTTTAAAAAACTCTGAAATTATATTCTATTCCAAAACATATTTTGATCTGCACATCTCCACGAACACTATCATTCAAAGCACTCAGCAACTTAGTGACTTGTAAGAGCGCTCTGCAGGAGACTGCATTACTGCTGCACTCTCTGATCAAACTGTGGTTATTACAAAACATCTTCAAGCACCATGTTCTAACTTTTTCCCCTGAAGTTGTGAATACTATGGAGAATCTCAGCTGTGGGCCAGTTGTATAGTTTGTCGTAATGCGAGTTCAAAGGGAAAATTATTTACGAGTCTAAATTGCATCAGACACAAGTCCACCAAAAATCAAATAGTTATTATGTCACAGATTTAGAATTTTGACTTTAGACTTTGGAGATATAGTGCGGAAACATGCCCTTTGGCCCACCTAGTCACCAGCACACTAGGGACAATTTACAATTTTTCTGAAGCCAATTAACCTACAAACCTGTACGTCTTTGGAGTGTGGGTGGAAACTGGAGAAAAGCCACACGGTCACAGGGAGAACGTACAAACTCCATACAGACAGCACCCGTAGTCAGATTCCAACCCGGGTCCCTGGCGCTGTAAGGCAGCAACTCTACCGTTGCACCACTGTGCCGCCCCAATGTAAAGTAAAACTAATTTTCTCCCTTCCGACTATTGATAATTTAGTCAAATAGAGAGTTAGATCTATTTCATGTGTTTCTAACCTGAATAAAGCAGAAAGTTCAGGAAATCTGTAGAGTAATAAATTCACACTTGTGAGTTTTCACTAGAATGTTGTTCGCCTTACTGTAGTTGGGTTTTGATTGTCCTTGTTTCTCGGTCTCTCTGTGAGTGACTGTTCTACAGTCCTTTGCTCATTCATTAGAGTTCTGATGCAGAGACCATGCTTCATGTACATTCTCTGCACTTTGGGATGTCGAAATCATGCAGCTACCCCTGATTTATTCTTCATCTGATATCCATATGCTTACACATGTGATCATCAGTAACTGGGCAACAGCATGGAATAAAAATCTTGGCCATCGAAGTCAACTGCAATTGCACCTCAGTCATTCCCTCTTCTCCCCAGTTAACTGTTCCTCCAGTTATCCCTCAGAAATTAGCAACTGGTTGATCTTATTAGCAGCATCAATCATGTTCTAACTTTACAAACTGAGGTGTCAGTGACACTCTGCTCAAACTGGTATTAACTCTGACACTACAATATTATGGACCAGTAGACAAGAACCTCAAACCTCCAATTCTCAATCTGCAGAAATCTCCTTCAGTTATTGGGAAGACTTAAAGTCGAAGGCAGAAGTTTGCAAGGAAACGTTCATGAAAAGTACGAGTTTGCTGACACTGGTCTGCTGAAGGATTGCATCTTCACATTTATGCAAGTAAACATGGGAAACTGCACGTTCCCAGAATCAGAGAATTATCAAAGAATTGTGGGCGGCACTGTGGCCAGGCGGTAGAGTTGCTGTCCTACAATGCTTACCGCCAGAAACCCAGGTTCAATCCTGACTACGGGTCCTGTCTGTACGGACTTTGTACGTTCTCCCTGTGAAAGCATGGATTTTCTCCGAGGACTTCGGTTTCCTCCCACACTACAAAGACGTACAAATTTGTAGGTTAATTGGCTTGGTATAAGTGTAAAATTTGTCCCTAGTGGGTGTAGGATAGTGCTAATTTGTGGGGATTACTGGTCGGTGCAGACTCGGTGGGCCAAAGGGTATGTTTCTGCGCTGTATCTCTAAAACGAAACAAAACTATAATGGCACAGAAAGAGGCAATTAGTTTGCCATTTCCATGCCATATCCAGGCAGTTCTAAAGATCCCATTCTCTGCATTGTCCTGCTAATTAGTCAGTCTCAAATGCACGTCCAATTCCCTTTCGAAGACAGTGATTGATTCACCACATGGGGAGTGAATTGCAGATTATCATCACCCACTGTAAGCAAATCTTCCCTCTCATCGAGTCACTAAGTTATAAAGTGGTGCAGCACAAAAATGGGCCCTTGTACCCACCACATGCATGCTGGCCTTTCTCCAACACTAAATCTCATTTACTCGTAATATTCTTCTACACTTTGCGTATTTATGTTTCTGTCATAAATCAATGTCCCCTGGTCTTAAACCACCTGCAGACTGGAACTGAGAAACTCTTATGGGCCTGTCCCACTTAGGCGATTTTTCAGCGGACTGCCGGCGACTGTCAAGTTGCCGGCAGTCGCCAAAAAAAACAGCAACTGGAACGGCAACTGTCAGAGTGGAACACACAAACACATCGCTTCCTTCACCAGCCCGTTGTGCAGGCGGGGGACAGGGTAAGTGGGGGGAGCCCTGTCTAAAAAATTCACACGGTGCAAAGCCAATGTGAAACAGACACACACCGCGATGAACAGGAAGGTCGGCACTGTAAAAAGACGGCTAAAGCGCAGTGTACGGTAAGTCCTATAAAAGAGGGGGGAAGAGGGGGTGGGAGAGGGGGAAGAAGGGGGGAGAAGTAGTGGAGACAACTTTTAAGAAGTCAGAGATACATGGCTGTGAAGCTCAGCGGACATTTAACATTACCGGTCGGTTATCCTTGGTTCTGAAAACTACTGCTTACCTTTTTTCCCCAATGAGCCAATGAAATCCACCAGTCAGCACCGGCTACAACCTACGAAAACCTCCGAGAACCTTCGACCTCCTGGCGACCCACCTACGGCTCGAGAATTCTCGCTACTCTCCATGGCGGCTTCATTCTAGTTGCCGCTAATTTTTCAACATGTTGACTATTATGAGGCCGCGACTAGTTCCCAAATTGTGGGAACTCCTCACGGCCATGAAGGCGACTCCTCGCCAACCACCCGTGAACATGTGGCGACCATGTGGCGACTGCATAATCTCCTGCAGTCGCCTAAAAGTCGCCTAAGTGGGACAGGCCTATTACTTACCCAATGTATGATAACATTATATACTTCTTACCATGAAGTGCGGCACAGTGGCACAACGGTAGAGTTGCTACTATGCAGCGCCAGAGACCCGGGTTCGATCCTGACTATGGGTGCTGTCTGCACAGAGTTTTACGTATTCCATGGGTTTTTTCTGGGTCTCTGTCTTCCTCTCACACTCCAAAGACGTACAGGTATGTAGGTTAACTGGCTTTGGTAAAAATTGTGAATTGTTCCTAGTGTATAGGATAGTCTTAGTGTACGGGGTGATCGCTGGTCGGCATGGACTCGGTGGACTGAAGGACCTGTTTCCACGAAATATCTCTAAAGTCTACAGCTAAAGTCTTCTTACAGATCCGCTTCAATGGAGGAGGATGGCCTCGAGTGACTTCAATATTTTGTAATTTAGTTATTCTAATCTGTGTTGGATAATATTGATGGATTATCTTTAAATGTTTTTGAAATGTTAAGATATGTTAAGCTATTTATAAATTTGAGGAAGTCAACGGATACAGCGTAGACACCTGGCCATTCATTTTCTCCATTTTATTTATTGGTATTGGTTCTAGTATTGACTTCTTATTGTCATATGTACCGAGGTACAGTGAAAAATTATGTTTAGCATGCTATCCAGTCAAATCATACCATGCATGAGTACAATCAAACCTTTATACAAATTCAACAAGTATTGCAAAGAGAAAAATAAACAGAGCGCAGAATATAATGTTGCAGTTACAGAGAAATTTCAGAGAAAAATAAGTGCAAGGACTACAACGAGGAAGGTTGGAAGATTGGGACTACACTTCTACCTTATGAGAGGTCCATTTAATAATCTGAAATAGCAGGGAAGAAGCTGTTATTGAATCTGTGGTCCGTGCTTTCAAGCTTTCGTATCTTCTTCCCGCCGGGAGAGGGGAGAAGAGGGAATGTCCGAGATGTAACTGGCCTTTATGTAGCGCGGTGTTTAAAATGTGTTTGAAGGATGTAGAGAAGGTGGCCAAAATTCAGAAAGCACTGTTATTTTATTAGATTCATTAAAAACATTAAAAGAGAAAGGAAGAAAGCAAGTGGATTATTTGAATGGATGTTATGAATGATTGTGGAGCACCGCTCAGTGGAGAGTTGGGGTAGTCCACCTAATATTTCATTTTGAGGGACATTGGAAAGGAAGTCCAAGAATGGTGTTAATATTTTCTGGATGACAGTTGTGGCTTTCCAATCTCTAGGAGTGTGGTGCAAGCTTGATGAATTAGTTGGACTTTATCTTGAATTTCAGGTTGAATTTGTTCAAGTCCCTAGCAAAAACCACAGCTTAAATTCAAGCTTACTGCAATAAAGAGGTGGTTATAAATTGAATATGTTACATATGTTGTAGGTTCTAGCATTACGAAGACACTTCACTTAGAGATATGAGTCACAGATTTGTGTGGTCAAATCCGGTGCATGAACTTTTGAATTAATAGACAATAGAAAATAGACAATAGGTGCAGGAGTAGGCCATTCGGCCCTTCGAGCCAGCACCGCCATTCAATGTGATCATGGCTGATCATCCCCAATCAGTATCCTGTTCCTGCCTTCTCCCCATATCCCCTGACTCCGCTATTTTTAAGAGCCCTATCTAGCTCTCTCTTGAAAGCATCCAGAGAACCTGCCCCCACTGCCCTCTGAGGCAGAGAATTCCACAGACTCACCACTCTCTGTGAGAAAAAGTGTTTCCTCGTCTCTGTTCTAAATGGCTTACTCCTTATTCTTAAACTGTGGCCCCTGGTTCTGGACTCCCCCAACATTGGGAACATGTTTCTTGCCTCTAGCGTGTCCAAACCCTTAACAATCTTATATGTTTCATTGAGATTCCCTCTCATCCTTCTAAACTCCAGAGTGCACAAGCCCAGCTGATCCATTCTCTCAGCATATGACAGTCCCGCCATCCCGGGAATTAACCTTGTAAACCTAGGCTGCACTCCCTCAATAGCAAGAATGTGCTTCCTCAAATTAGGGGACCAAAACTGCACACAATACTCCAGGTGTAGTCTCACTAGGGCTCTGCACAACTGCAGAAGGACCTCTTTATTCCTATATTCGATTCCTCTTGTTATAAAGGCCAACATGCCATTCGCTTTCTTCACTGCCTGCTGTACCTGCATGCTTACTTTCATAGACTGATGTACAAGGACCCCCAGATCCCGTTGTACTTCCCCTTTTCCCAACTTGACGCCATTTAGATAGTAATCTGCCTTCCTGTTTTTGCTACCAAAGTGGATAATGAAGAACGATATATCACTGAATCAACCTGAGGTATTGAAAACTTGATTAGTACATTCCAAGCAGGTCATGAGGATTTCAATAACTTTTATGTGGGGGATGGAATTATGTTTTTCCTGAGAGTATGTGTCGGAGCTCAGAGGAGGAGATGTAGGAGTGCATATTTGGGTTTGATTGAAGAGGTAGCCGGGACAAAGATGGAAAAAGAACTTGGTTATATTTTTTGTCATAAAGCAAAGAAAATGGATTTGGCCTTATCAACATTGATTCATAAAATACATTCTCATTTTGGAAAAAAACCAACTAAAACTAGTAAAATGGTAGTACAAAGTTAAAGAATGAATGATGCATGATAAATGGGTTTTTGATTGTAATGTCAAATTCATAGAACTATCCTCGATATAATCTAATTATATGACAATATTGTTTAAGTTATAACAAGTACAGGCATGTTGATAAATAAAATATTCTCTCAGTGTTTAGTTTAGTTTAGTTTAGAGATACAGAGCGGAAACAGGCCCGCGATCCCGGCATATTAACACTATCCTACACACACAAAGGACAATTTATTTTACATTTACCAAGCCAATTTACCTACATACCGATACACCTTTGGAGTGTGGGAGGAAACCGAAGATCTCAGAGAAAACCCGCGGGATCACAGGGAGAATGTACAAACTCAGTACAGACAGCACCCGTAGTCGGGATCGAACCTGTGTCTCCGGCACTGCAAGCGCTGTAATGCAGCAACTCTACCGCTGTGCCACCGTGCCGCCCAGTGTATTTCACCGCCAGGGAAACTAGAGATAGATAATAAATTATCTTAGCAACAATGGCCATATCTATTAATGTGAAGAATAAAACTTGTTTCTATTGATTTAATGCATTTCAATGATTCAATTTATATTTTATTATACTTTATTATCACAGTACAGTGAACTTTTTCTTGTTGACTACAATCCAGTAAAATCATACAGCAGACTTCACCCAGACAGTACAGAAAGAATTGCCACGTTTCTGGTGCCGAGAAAGTTTCAAAAGTTCTTAATGGTTGTTTTTTTCAGCACTTCTTTAACACAAAAGAATTTACAAACATACACATTCAAGAGTACTAACTAAAAGCAGATAGCTGAATATAAATACAGAGAGGCTTTTTCTCATGCAAGGACTAAGTGTACTCAGCTTCATAGAATAGGGCAGCACAGCAGTAGAGTTGCTGCCTTACAGCGCCAGAGACCTCAGTTTGATCCTGACTATGGGTACTGTCTGTACAGAGTTTGTACGTTCTCCCCATGACCTGCATGGATTTTCTCCGGGAACTCTGATTTCATCCCACGCTCCAGACATACAGGTTGGCAGGCAAATTGGCTTGGTAAAATTATAAATTGTCCCTAGTGTGTGTAGGGATCGCTGGTCGGCGCGGATTCGGTGGGCCGCAGGGCCTGCTAAACTAAACTAAAATTCTACTTCTACTTAGAATGAAACTCAGGATCTTGGTGAGAAGAGCACTTCATGCATTTTATTTCTAGCTAGGCCCCATAGCAGAAGCGTCCAAGTCGCGGGGCTGGAAACTGGAAGTATCCCGAGCTAATTTGCTACCACCATCATCTATTGCAACAAGTGATGACTCCCACTAATTGTCGCCGGAAGCTTGCGTCCTTTTCAGGACGGACGATGTCAATATTTGAAACATGGAAGATGGACACGAAAGAAGAAATTTCTAGCTATAATTCAGTTAAGTTATGCAGGGAGCATCTCACTCGAACTTGTTAATTAGTAATTAGTCGGCAGGGGTTGGGTTATGTAATGGGAATATCTGTTCCAAGAAGAGTGAGATTTTGCGAATGTATGGAAGTGGTATTTCTATTGAGCACAGGATTTTGATGAGTTTGGGTATTTTTAGGGTGTTGGGGTTTTATCTCTTTCCATAATTTAGATAAATTACACAACTAATATAAAGCATTCAATTCAATTAACAGGTAGTTTATTTTTATAGTGTCTGGTAAAATGTCGCTTTCTGTTGGCAGTTGCACAGTCATTTAGGTAATGCTTACTAAAACCTTATACTGTATAGCAGTTGATGTCAAAAGGGCTAACTGATAACGATATAATTTTTGTTAAAAACAAAAGGTTGCTGCTAACTCATGGCATAGGGCTTCCTCTGAGTACAAATCATGGGAATTTGGTGAAGTGGGAGATAAAGGTATTGAGGTCGATGACCAGTGAGTAATAGGGAGACACAAGAAACTGCAGATGCTTAATTAAAACACAAAGTGCTGGAGAAACTCAATGGGTCAGGTAGCATCTGGAGGGAATGAATAGGTCTTCTTCTTCTTCCTGCGTATGGCGTGCACAGCCTAAAGTTGTAGGACAAGTTGTTTAAGAAGGAACTACAGATGCTGGAAAATCGAAGGTAGACAAAAGTGCTGGAGAAACTCAGCGGGTGCGGCAGCAGCTTTGGAGCGAAGGAAATAGGATGCGGCAGCATCTATGGAGCGAAGGAAATAGGCTCCTTCGCTCCATAGATGCTGCCGCACTCGCTGAGTTTCTCCAGCACTTTTGTCTACCTTGTAGGACAACTTGTTCTATTTGATCTTATTTGATTGTGCACACCAGGTTGATTGCATTCGTTGAAGGTTGCAATCTCCCACCCCAAATGGATAGGTGATGTTTCCTGTTGGGACCCTTCTAAGGAAAGTCTGAAGAAAGGTCCCAACCCAAAACATCACCTGTCTATTCCCTACTCAAATGCCGACTCACCTGCTGAGTTCATCCACCACATTGTTTCTCTAAACCAGGGCAGTGATTGGATTGTGTAAGAAGGAACTGCAGATGCTGGTTTAGATTGGATTTAATGATTAGAAATGTCTTCATTTAGAGGTTTGTGAACATCTGTGTTTCTCTACCCTGGCAGAGTCATTGAATATATATTCAAAGCAGAGCGTAACAGAGATTCAAATTAGAAAGGAATTTGGGTATGAGGAGAAAGCAGAAACATGGTGTAGAGTTAAGCCTGGGTCAACCACGATCTTATTGAATGGCAGTGTAAACAAGTGGAGCCAAATATACTTTCATTGATTTTACCTGTAATAGTGGCTGTCGATTCCATAATGACACTTTCCATCCAAAGTCAGTTTAGTTTAGTTTTAGTTTATTGGTCACAAGCTTTTTGTTGCATGCTATCCATTCAGCGGAAAGACTATACATGATTACAATTGAGCCATCCACAGTAAACAGATGCAGGATAAAAGGAGGGCGGTCCTGAGCTACCATCTACCTCATTGGAGACCCATAATTGGACTTTATTGGACCTTATCTTGCACAATGCATAACCTATAGTTATGAGGGTTATAGTTATAGGGTATAGTTATCTAGTTGGTAGCTCATGACCACTCTTTAGTTGTTGATGGGATGGTTCAGTTACCTGACAACAGCTGGGAAGGAACCTTTCCTGAAACTGGAGGTATCGGTTTTCACACTTCTGTACCTCTTGTCTGATGAGAGAGGGAAGAGGAGGGAATGGCTGAGGTGAGACTCATCCTTGATTATACTGTACTGGCGGCCTTGCTGAGGCATTGTGGTATAGATGGAGTCAATGAAAGGGAGGTTGGTTTATGTGATGGTCTGGGTTGTGTCCACAATTCTCTATATTTAACTTTTTGTATTGATGTGTCCATAAAATATTTTTTGATTTTAGGTTTTGTAATATTTAAACTTCTTGGTCCTCCTTGTCTTACTGATTAATATTTTGTCATCTCTTCTATACCCTTTGTATTCTCTTTGATCATGGACCCCTGCACTATGTACATAGTCAATGCCTATCCTTAATCTCAATCATTCTCTTTGAAACTTTTTCATTCATGTAGTCTCATGAGTGTTTGGCTCTTTCATTTTATAAGAATATAAATCTATTGCACACATGGCAAAAATGATTATCGCTGTTCCACATTGTTTTTTCCCAAAATTGGTGCCCACTTTATATTCTCACTGTTTAAAATCAGACTTTTGCCAATTTCTTCAGTTAGTTTCCAGCATACTTAATATTCACCATTGAAAAACCCCCTACATATTCTGGAAATTTGAAATTAAAACAGAAAATACTGGCCATGCTCAGCATCTGTGGATAGGGAACCAGGGCGATGGTGCTTCATCAGTTCCCTCTGTTTATCTCTCCACAGATGTCCATATTAAAGCATATTATATGCAGTGGTGCAGCTGGCAGCGCTGCTGCCTCACAGTTCCACCCATATATACCTATATATATATTCCAAGATGGCGGATGTGCAGGAGTGGGCGCCGTTTGTATGGCAGCCTGCCTGCAGTCCGTCGTCTAACTTTTTTATTGTCTGAAACATTTTTTTATTGGAGTCTATTCTTTCTATGTGGGGGGGAACTGTTTTAACCCCAGTCCTACCTGGTCGGAGATGCGGTTTTCCTCCTAATCGCGTCTCCGATCTCCCCATGCGGCCTTCCATCGGGCTGGAGCGGCGTTCCTGCCGGGGACCACAGCTTCGGCGGCACAGTGCTGGGACACCAACGGGGAGCGGGCGATGCCTTGCCGGGTCGCCGCTCCGGAGTGCTGTGGCCGCCGACCACCAACATCGGGCAGCCGCGGTCTGTGGTTTGAGGGCATCCCGCCGCGGCCGGGCGACGCTGGATCGGGAACACCGCGGAGTCGAGGCTCCAACCGGCGCGGCCTGAAGTCCGCGGGCGTCGCAGTCTCCGGGGAGGGAGCGGCCGCTTCAGACATTTTCAGGCTGCTGAGGACTTTTCCGCCCGATGCGGGTGGGCAGACAACATCGGGCTGCCGTTGCGGCGGCTGGCTGCAGTGGCCTCAGACTGGCCCCGACCTCGGGTGGACTGGGAGGGGGGGGAGGACTGGACATTTTGGTGCCTTCCCTCACAGTGGAGAGTGTAGATTCTACTGTGGGGGGATGTTCGTGTTTGTGTAAAATCTCTTATAGTGTGTTGTCATTTTTTCTATCTCTTTTTATTATTTGTATGGTTAGTTAACTGTAAAGCACTTTGGCTTTTGATTTAATTCAATTGGAAAATGTGCTATATAAATAAACTTATTATTATTATTATTATCAGGGTTCAAACCTAACCCCAGGGCACTGTCTATGTGGAGTTTTGCACATACTCTTGTGACCGCATGGGTTTTTCCAGGTACCTGATATTCCTAAAATAGACACAGAACTCGAGAGTAGTTCAGCGGGTCAGACAGCATCTCTGGAGAAAAGGAATAAGTGACGTTTCGGGTCAAGACCTTCTTCAGACTTTCCCTGTTGCAAAGACCAGGCTAGTATGTTAATTGGCCAGTAGTCAGTGAGTGATGGAAAACAATAGCAGGATCTAGGCCAGGGTAGGAGCTGAGATTACAGGGAAAATTTGTAGCTGAATAGAAACATAGAAACGTAGAAAATAGGTGCAGGAGTAGGCCATTCGGCCCTTCGAGTCTGCACCGCCATTCAATATGATCATGGCTGATCATCCAACTCAGTATCCTGTACCTGCTTTCTCTCCATACCCCCTGATCCCTTTAGCCACAAGGGCCACATCTAACTCCCTCTTAAATATAGCCAATGAACTGGCCTCAACTACCTTCTGTGGCAGAGAATTCCAGAGATTCACCACTCTCTGTGTGAAAAATGTTTTCCTCATCTCGGTCCTAAAAGATTTCCCCCTTATCCTTAAACTGTGACCCCTTGTTCTGGACTTCCCCAACATCGGGAACAATCTTCCTGCATCTAGCCTGTCCAACCCCTTAAGAATTTTGTACGTTTCTATAAGATCCCCCCTCAACCTTCTAAATTCTAGCGAGTACAAACCGAGTCTATCCAGTCTTTCTTCATATGAAAGTCCTGACATCCCAGGAATCAGTCTGGTGAACCTTCTCTGTACTCCCTCTATGGCAAGAATGTCTTTCCTCAGATTAGGAGACCAAAACTGTACGCAATACTCCAGGTGTGGTCTCACCAAGACCCTGTACAACTGCAGTAGAACCTCCCTGCTCCTATACTCAAATCCTTTTGCTATGAATGCTAACATACCATTCGCCTTCTTCACTGCCTGCTGCACCTGCATGCCTACTTTTAATGACTGGTGTACCATGACACCCAGGTCTCGTTGCATCTCCCCTTTTCCTAATCGGCCACCATTCAGATAATAGTCTACTTTCCTGATTTTGCCACCAAAGTGGATAACCTCACATTTATCCACATTATACTGCATCTGCCATGCATTTGCCCACTCACCCAGCCTATCCAAGTCATCTTGCAGCCTCCGAGCACCCTCCTCACAGCTAACACTGCCCCCCAGCTTCGTGTCATCCGCAAACTTGGAGATGTTGCATTCAATTCCCTGTCCAAATCATTAATATATATCGTAAATAGCTGGGGTCCCAGCACTGAGCCTTGCGGTACCCCACTAGTCACTGCCTGCCATTGTCAGACATGATTTACCTTTCATAAATCCATGCTGACTTTGTCCAATGATTTCACCACTTTCCAAATGTGCTGCTATCCCATCTTTAATAACTGATTCTAGCAGTTTCCCCACTACCGACGTTAGACTAACTGGTCTGTAATTCCCCGTTTTCTCTCTCCCTCCTTTTTTAAAAAGTGGGGTTACATTAGCTACCCTCCAATCCTCAGGAACTACTCCAGAATCTAAAGAGTTTTGAAAAATTATCACTAATGCATCCACTATTTCTGGGGCTACTTCCTTAAGTACTCTGGGATGCAGCCTATCTGACCCTGGGGATTTATCGGCCTTTAATCCATTCAATTTACCTAACACCACTTCCCGGCTAACCTGGATTTCACTCAGTTCTTCCATCTCATTTGACCCCCGGTCCCCTGCTATTTCCGGCAGATTATTTATGTCTTCCTTAGTGAAGACAGAACCAAAGTAGTTATTCAATTGGTCTGCCATGTCCTTGTTCCCCATGATCAATTCACCTGTTTCTGACTGCAAGGGACCTACATTTGTTTTAACTAATCTTTTTCTCTTCACATATCTATAAAAGCTTTTGCAGTCAGTTTTTATGTTCCTGCCAGTTTTCTTTCATAATCTATTTTCCCTTTCCTAATTAAGCCCTTTGTCCTCCTCTGCTGGATTCTGAATTTCTCCCAGTCCTCTGGTAGGCTGCTTTTTCTGGCTAATTTGTACGCTTCATCTTTTGTTTTGATACTATCCCTGATTTCCCTTGTTATCCATGGATGCACTACCTTCCCTGATTTATTTTTTTGCCAAACTGGATGAACAATTGTTGTAGTTCATCCATGCAGTCTTTAAATGCCTTCCATTGCATATCTACCATCAACCCATTAAGAATCAATTGCCAGTTTATCTTGGCCAATTCACTTCTCATACCCTCAAAGTTACCTTTCTTTAAGTTCAGGACCCTTGTTTCTGAATTAACAATGTCACTCTCCATCCTAATGAAGAACTCAACCATATTATGGTCACTCTTGCCCAAGGGGCCACGCACAACAAGACTGCTAACTAACCCTTCCTCATTACTCAATACCCAATCTAGAATAGCCTGCTCTCTCGTTGGTTCCTCTATATGTTGGTTTAGAAAACTATCCCGCATACATTCCAAGAAATCCTCTTCCTCAGCACCCTTGCCAATTTGATTCACCCAATCTATATGTAGATTGAAGTCACCCATTATAACTGTTTTACCTTTGTTGCACGCATTTCTAATTTCCTGTTTGATGCCATCCCCCACTCCACTACTACAGTTAGGTGGCCTGTACACAACTCCCACTAGCGTTTTCTGCCCCTTGGTGTTTCGCAGCTCTACCCATATCGATTCCACATCCTCCAAGCTAATGTCCTTCCTTTCTGTTGCGTTAATCTCCTCTCTAACCAGCAACGCTACCCCACCTCCTTTCCCTTTCTGCCTATCCCTCCTGAATATTGAATATCCCTGGATGTTCAGCTCCCAGCCTTGGTCACCCTGGAGCCATGTCTCCGTGATCCCAACTATATCATAGTCATTAATAGCTATCTGCACATTCAACTCATCCACCTTATAACGAATGCTCCTTGCATTGAGACACAAAGCCTTCAGGCTTGTTTTTACAACACTCTTACCCCTTATACAATTATGTTGAAAAGTGGCCCTTTTTGATTTTTGCCCTGGATTTGTCTGCCTGCCACTTTTACTTTTCACCTTGCTACCTATTGCTTCTACCCTCATTTTACACCTCTCTGTCTCTACACTCACACATTTAAGAAACCCTTTCCCTTTAACTCCATCGTCAACTATCCCATTCGACACCCCACCCCCCTTATTCCAAAGGGTTTCTACAGCTATATTAATAGCAAAAGGATAACAAGGAATAAAATTGGTCCATTAGAGAGTCAGAGTGGACAGCTATCTGCAGAGCCAAAAGAGATGGGAGAGATATTGAACAATTTCTTTTCTTCGGTATTCACCAAGGAGAAGGATATGGAATTATGTGAGGTAAGGGAAACAAGCAGAGTAGCAATGGAAACTGTGAGATTCAAAGAAGAGGAGGTGCGGACACTTTTGAAAAATATGAAAACGGATAAGTCTCCAGGTCCTCACAGGATATTCCCTAGGACATTGAGGGAAGTTAGTGTAGAAATAGCAGGGGCTATGACAGAAATATTTCAAATGTCATTAGAAACGGGAATAGTGCCGGAGGATTGGCGTACTGCGCATGTTGTTCCGTTGTTTAAAAAGGGTTCTAAGAGTAAACCTAGCAATTATAGACCTGTTAGTTTGATGTCAGTGGTGGGCAAATTAATGGAAAGGATACTTAAAGATAATATATATAAGCATCTGGATAAGCAGGGTCTGATTAGGAACAGTCAACATGGATTTGTGCCTGGAAGGTCATGCTTGACTAATCTTCTTGAATTTTTCTAAAAGACTACTAATGAAATTGATGAGGGTAAAGCAGTGGATGTTGTCTATATGGACTTCAGTAAGGCCTTTGACAAGGTTCCTCATGGAAGGTTGGTTAAGAAGATTCAATTGTTGGGTATTAATGGTGGAGTAGCAAGATGGATTCAACAGTGGCTGAATGGGAGATGCCAGAGAGTAATGGTGGATGGCTGTTTGTCAGATTGGAGGCCGGTGACTAGTGGGGTGCCTCAGGGGTCTGTGTTGGGTCCACTGTTGTTTGTCATGTACATCAATGATCTGGATGATGGTGTGGAAAATTGGATTAGTAAGTATGCAGATGATACTAAGATAGGTGGTGTTGTGGATAATGAAGTAGATTTTCAAAGTCTACACAGAGATTTAGGCCATTTGGAAGAATGGGCTGAAAGATGGCAGATGGGGTTTAATGCTGACAAATGTGAGGTGCTACATCTCGGCAGGACAAATCAAAATAGGACGTACATGGTAAATGGGAGCGAATTGAGGAATGCAGTTGAACAGAGGGATCTAGGAATAACTGTGCATAGTTCCCTGAAGGTGGAATCTCATGTAGAAAGGGTGGTAAAGAAAGCTTTTGGTGTGCTGGCCTTTATAAATCAGAGCATTGAATATAGAAGTTGGGATGTAATGTTAAAATTGTACAAGGCATTGGTGAGGCCAATTCTGGAGTATGGAGTACAAGTTTGGTCGCCTAATTATAGGAAGGATATCAACAAAATAGAGAGAGTACAGAGGAGATTTACTAGAATGTTGCCTGGGTTTCAGCAACTAAGTTACAGAGAAAGGTTGAACAAGTTAGGTCTTTATTCTTTGGAGCACAGAAGGTTAAGAGGGGACTTGATAGAGGTCTTTAAAATTATGAGCGGGTTAGACAGAGTGGACGTGGATAAGCTTTTCCCATTGAGAGTAGGGAAGATTCAAACAAGGGGACATGACTTGAAAATTAAGGGACAGAAGTTTAGGGGTAACATTAGGGGGAACTTCTTTACTCAGAGAGTGGTAGCTGTGTGGAATAAGCTTCCAGTGGAAGTGGTGAAGGCAGGTTCGATGTTATCCTTTAAAAATAGATTGGATGGGTATATGGACGGGAAAGGAATGGAGGGTTATGGTCTGAGTGCAGGTAGATGGGACTAGGGGGAAGTAAAAAAAATTTTTTTTTTAAAGTGTTCGGCACGGACTTGAAGGGCCAAGATGGCCTGTTTCCGTGCTGTTATGGTTATATGGTTATATGGTTATTCAGTTTAAAACCACCCGTGTAGCAGTGGCAAACCTGCCTGCCAGAATGCTGGTCCCCCACCTGTTAAGATGCAATCCGTCCCTTTTGTACAGTTCCCCCTTACTCCAAAACAGATCCCAGTGATCTAAGAACCTAAATCCCTGCCCCGTGCACCTGTTCCTCAGCCACACATTCAGGTCCCGTGTCTCCCTGTTCCTGCTCTCACCAGCACGAGGAACTGGAAGCAAACCGGAGATAACAACCCTGGAGGTCCTGCTTTTCAGCATTTTTCCGAGCTCTCTAAAGTCACGCTGAGGAATATTCATCCCCTTCTTTCCGACATCGTTTGTGCCGACATGCACTACCACTTCCGGCTGTTCACCTTTGCCCTTGAGGATTTTCTGCACTCTGTCCGTGACATCCTGGATCCTGGCACCAGGAAGGCAGCACACCATCCTCGAATCCCGTCTGTTGCTGCAGAAACCCCTGTCCGTACCTCTCACAATGGAGTCTCCCACTACAATGGCGTTGCCTGACTTTGGCCTTTTTGGTTTGGGCTCAACAGCCCTATTCGCATCACAAGCCAGTCCGCCGCTCAGTGTTAAAACGTCTTCTGTCCCGACAGCTTCTAAGTGGGTGAACCTGTTCACAAGAGGTACAACACCCGGTACCGTTTGCATTCCATGCTTCCCTCCCTTTCTCACTGTCTCCCATCTTCTCTCTTCCAGTACCTTAGGTGTAACAATCTTACTGTAGGACTTGTCGAGGAACAACTCCGTTTCTCGGACAAACCTGAGGTCATCCACTTGCTTCTCCAGTTCCCCAACACGGTCCTTCAGGAGCTGTACCTGGATGCACTTGTCACATTTGTAGCAGCCAGAGGCACCAGCAGTGTCCTTGACCTCCCACATACTGCAAGCATCACACTGAATCAGCTTGCCTGACATCTCCTTCTTTCGTCTCTCCCTCTGCAGTGTTTTGCGTAGCCACCTCTCCTCAGCCTCCTCGCCGAAGACTCTCGAGCCAAAGACTCACACTTTTCTCACAGGGCACTTCCCTCACTGCCGCTCCCTAAGAGCAGTCTTGCTTATATTGACTGATAAATTGTCTAATTTACAATCCAAATTCCTCAGTTTTCAACTTTTCCCCCCGCTTTGACTCACTTCTCTCCTCCCTCTTGGGCTAGAGCCAATCAGTGATTTCTTTTGCTAGTCTTCTCCTGCTGTTGCTTCCAAATCTACAGCAGCTCTGAATAAAGTCTGCCTGTGCTTTGCCTCTCCTTTTCAACTGTTTTCCCCCCTCTGACTCACTTCTCTCCTCCCTCTTGGGCTAGAGCCAATCAGTGTTTTCTCTTGCTTTGAGACTGCTTTGTAAATAGGCATTGGATGCATGAGCTGAAATGGTTGCCTTTCATGCCATTAGGAAACTGTGATCCATTTAGAGTTATTATTGCTCAGATACTGCCCAGTTTCCCATGGCTACTCTGGCTGATTCCCTGTTACTGGATCTAATCCTTCTTTGCTGGTCTTTTACCATTTTAAGTTAATGGACAGCACAGTGGCATAGCCGGTAGAGACGCTGCCTCACAGAGCCAGAGACCTCGGCAGCTCTGTATGGCGTTTGCACTTTCTTTCTGTGACTAGGTGGGTTTCCTCTGGGTGCTCCGGTTTTCACCCACATCCCAAAGCCATATGGGTTTGTAGGTTAATTGGCCTCTACAAATTACACCAAGTGTGCAGGTGGTGGATGAGAAAGTGGAATAACATAGAACTAGTGTGAACGGGTGATCAATGGTCAGCAAGGACACGGTGGGCTGAAGGGCTTGTTTCCATGCTGTATCTCTAAATTGGAAAGCACTCCGACCACAATTCTATGACCTCCATTTCCTTTTTGCCTCTACCCACCTGCACAAACTATTTGGATCCCCTTGATTATTATTTTAAGATTTGGCTTGATTCCTATATTAATCTACATATATCTTACACCACCCCATTTCTCTATTGAACAGACTGGAGACTACAGCCATTGATCCTTCGTTATCCTTTATGTCAGACTATGTGGGTTCTATTTTTGGCTTCCTTATATTAATTCATAGAACATACTGTATAACATAGAACAATAAAGCACAAGAACAGGCCATTTGGCCCACAATGTCTGTGCCAAACATGATGCCAAGACCAATTTGGCAGTCTGTGATGAAACAAGATGCACTCTTATCTACCTGCACACAATCTATATCCCCCTATTCCCTGCCTATCCAAAAGTCTCTTGAAATGCTATTCCTATTTTACTTCGGAGTCACGTGAGTGACTACGTGAAGAAGGCCCGTCAGGGCGCATGCGCGTCATTACGTCGGACGCATTGGCGACAACGGCAGCGGGAGCTCGGAGCTCCTTCTGCAACGTGAGTAAATACAACTCCACCAAAGTCGGGGAGACTTTGGAGGAGTTATAAGAAAGTATAGAAATTGTTTCTGTCTGTTTTTTCCCCCCATATGCAGGAACAAGGGAAAGGTGCAGGCTGCTGCTGACAAGGAGAGAGAGAGCTGCGGGAGCGCAGTCTCTGAAAGGCAGCCTGTCACCTCGGGGGAGTCGCAAGCCGGTAGCGGTGCCGCGACGGACTTCAGAAAGTGCCCAGCCGGGTACACAGCCAACGCCAGTCGGGCGGTCGGCATAAGCTAAGTCTGTCAGGGCTATAGACTCCGCAGAGTCGGGCCACGAGAGTCCCGTCGGGGACAGGATACCGTTCCCCAGCGGTTATCCAAAAGGAGCAGCTCATACAGGGGCTGCTCCACAGAGACGCTCCAGGAGGAGGAGTGCAGGTGGGAAGCCACAGAGAAGGCTCCACTGGCAGTGCCTAGGAGAGGTCTGCCTCATAAAGCCACAACTCCAGGAGGAGTAGTGCAGGCGGGAAGCCTTATGGAAGGCTCCGCTGGCAGTGCCTTGGAGAGGCCTGCTTCGTAAAGCCATACTCCAAGAGGAGTTGTGCAGGCGGGAGGTCGTGGGGACGGCTCCGCTGGCAGTGCCTAGTAGAGGCCTGCTTGAAAGCACCCTCTTTGCAAGAGGTGAGTGCAGAAGGGCAGATACGCTCTGACCCTGAGTCCGACGACTTCCAAAGGGAGGGCAGGCAGCTGACACCGTGTGTAGCACGGTTTGCCATGTCGTCGGATGCTGGTGAGCCTCTGGGTGAGGAACTTGCCACCAGCATAAATGCCAGCCTGGCACAGTGCAACTGGCACAGCTGTTTGGCGAGGATTTCGCACAGCACGTGAAGGAGCTGGAGGAGGAGGCTAAGACGGCAGCCACATATTCACCAAAGCGGAAGTATCCCTATAAGGGAGCAGACTGGTCCGGGCAAGGGACGAGTCCAGCTACGATGCAGCGCAGTTGGCGTTCGGCTGTAGCACCGCCACGGAGGTGAGATATCCAGCTCAAGGCCGGGGAAGAATGCCAGGTGGTAAGGAGGTAAGAGGGTCTGGTTCTCATGTAGACAGATCTAATGTGATACAATTAAATGTTTACCTCAGATATGTTTATACTGAAGGTTATTCAAGGGCATCGAATAAAGCTTAAATGCAAATTCTGATTTACCCATGCAACATGTTCCAAAAAAGGAGTTTGACTTCAGTATCACTGAACAATTGGAAGTTCAGCTGGAACTTGCAAGCTTATGTAATAAAGGTGTAATTGCTAAGGCAGTTTACCAAACCCATCAGTTTGTGTCCACTATCTTTCCCAGACCAAAAAAGGATGGGGGGATGCAGAATTATACAGACCTGAATAGGTTTAACCCTTTTGTACGGTATAGACATTTTAAGATGGAAACGTTTGTGAAGGAGATCTTAAAGATGCGGATTCAGTGTCTGTTCATTTGCAGGATAGAAGATTTAAAATTCAGCTGGATGGGGAATTATGCCAAGTCAAGGTCATGTGCTCATGGCTTAGCTAAATAATATCTTGATTGTAGGACAATCAAAGGAAACAGGTGAAGCATCAGTGGCAGTTGGTAAAAACCAATTTTAAATGGGCTTTATAAGCTATTCTGAGGAATCTAAATTTATACCTGTGACATAAATTGACTAGTTGGGTTCACAATGGACTTAATCAACATCATTGTGACCTTGCCCAGGCAAAAAAGGGTACAGCTAATTAAGAGCTATATCAAGTTAATTGCTAACTCACAGCCTTCAATTAGCCAGGTGACAAGACTGCTGTGGTAATGGCTGGCAGCATTTCCAGCAGTTCAATATGGCCACTTTATTATCTACAATTACAAAGGTCAAAGGAACAAGCATTGAGGATACATTGGGGTCATTATAATAGACCTATGCTTCTATCAAAAGAGGCTGTTGCTGATGTACAATGGTGGATTCAGCATGTGTCCACTAGTAGTTCCAAAGTGTTATTGGACCAAGCTTCCATGATTTGCAGACAGATGTCAGAGCACTTGGGTAGGGTGCTACTGATACAAGATCCAGCGGTGGAGACAGATGAACATTGCTTCTGCATACATGGGGAATTAACCAAGTGTATTTTATGGACTCAAGGCTTATGGCACTAACTAAACTAGTTTGCATGTGCAGTGCAAAATAGACAACACTGCAGCAGTTGCTGATATGAATCACATGGGTGGAATCAAATCGTTATCATGTGACAGGTTGGCAAATACAATTGGACCTGGAGTAGGGATAGAGAGATTTGGATTGGAGCTATCTATCTGCCAGGGAAACTTAATGTAGTACCAGATGGCAGTTCACGAAAATTCCATCATAACACAGAGTGGATGTGGAACCAGGATGTGTTCAAGAACATAGTACTTCTATATGGAAGGCCAAAATATGTTTCATAGGCACCAGATCCAGGGGCAGTGGCAATTGATGCTTTTTCACTAAATTGGGATGATATGTTTGTGTACATTTTCCCACCATTCTGCCTCATAGGTCGGTGTTTGAGAAAATCAAGCAGGATGCCGCTTCAGGTGTTTTGGTGATACTAAATTGCCTGATTCAACCATGGTTCCCTTTGATGTTACAGATAGGGATCCAATCTCTTTTTGCTGATTCCAAACAGTAGGAATTTGCTGGAGCATCCAGTAACGCATTAAGTTCATCCGTTATGTGACGGTATGGATCTGTTAGTTTGCAGGTTTCAAGAATGCCTTACATTGGTCGAGGACTTTCTAGGCCAACGGTGTATATACTCGCTGCAGTCTGGAGAAAGAGTACTCAAAAACAGTATATGACTTATGGGAAAAAAAAAAAAAAAAAAGGAACAATATTGTGTTCAAAAGAATATTCAATATGATACTGTAATTATTGAAAATGTGTTAGAGGTTATCTACACTTTATTATGATGAAGGTCTTAGCTATACTGCTATCAATACAGCTAGAAGTGCTTTGTCCGCATATCTTGTAATAGGTACACGGACACAAAGTATAGGTTCTCACCCTCTCATATCTAGGTTGATGAAAAGAATCTAATTCCAAACCGCCTAAGCCTAGGTATATGGTAATCTGCGAGGTAAGTGTTGTTCGTAACATACTTCGTCATTGGGTCCCTGTCACGGCTATAACTTTGTTAAAATTAACCATGAAATTGGCTATGCTAATGGCATTGGTGTCAGTACAGAGAGTGCAGATTTTCCAAAAAACTTCAGTTCGAGAGAATGGAAGTGAATACAGAGAATGTTCTGTTTTATATTTCTGACCTGCTCAAACAAAGCAGGCCAGGTGAGACAGGTTTTAAGATTGTGTTCTCAGCATATCCTACAGCTCCATGTTTATGTGTAAGGACACATTTGTTACATTACATTGAAGCCACAAGGGCTTTAAGACAAGAAGAAACAGGATTATTTGTCAGTTACAAAAAGCTAACATAAAAGAGTGGCAGTTCAGACTATCTCAAGGTGGTTAAAGCAAGAGTTGGTTCAGGCAGGAATGAACATTTATGTGTTTACATCGCATTCCACTAGCGCAGTAGCAACATCCGCGGCCAGGGCGATGGACGTTCCCATCGACCATATATTAAAAGCCGCAGGTTGGAAAAATGAACTTGTGTTTTCAGCAATACTACCATCGGCCGATTGCCGATGGAGGGCTGTTTGCTAACTCAATATTGAGTGCTGTTGCTATTGTTTAAAGTCTGTTTTCAATACTGTTTCATTCTGTTTCGTTTGTTGCCCTAAATTAAGAGGGTTTATTGGTTGTTTTATGACCAAAAATAAAACTGTTTTGTTTTTGCATGATATGCAATGTCATGTTTACAGCATTATTGATGATACTCAGTCAATCGATGCAGTGAGAAGCCGGGATTTTGATCTGCGGCATAAAAATCACAGAGCTTTAAAATCTTCACGTAGTCACTCACGTGACTCCGAAGTAAAATAGTAAGATTAAACGAGAACTTACCAGTTTGAAGTTTGATCTTTATTTTATGAGGAGTTACGTTGGTGATTACGTGCCCGCCACGCCCAACCCTCTCTCATAGAATAAAGGTCATAATGGTAGTTCTCATGTTTCTCATCTTAATATGTTACTTCAATTATTGTGTGGACTGTGATTTCATACCGTTGCTTTGAAGATTGACGCGCATGCGCCCTGACGGGCCTTCTTCACGTAATCACCAACGTAACTCCTCATAAAATAAAGATCAAACTTCAAACTGGTAAGTTCTCGTTTAATCTTACTATTTATTTTCATTCTGTCATTACAACACCCCTAATATATATACCATTACATCCTCTTCTTTCCTCCCTGTTTTCTTTTCTGAATATATTATACTCTGCAAAGTGAAATTCCTAGTGCTGATTTTTCTGTAGCTATGTCTCAGTTACTTTCACTATTTTCTGCTACTGTCACCGCACAATTGCCTTCAGCCCCCTCGCTTTATTATGGACACTGCGCACATTACTGTACAGACAGTTTAATTTATTTTGTAATATGATTTCTTCTCAAGTTATGCTGAAATATTTCCAGGCTCCTGTTCTATTACTCTCTTTATTCTGCTGTTCTCAACATTACTTTATTCTATCACATAGTTTCTACTCCTGTCTAATTTATAGTTGGGCAGTATATTTTGTGTTGATCTTTCCCTGCTTCTCACTGGTTTAAATCCATTACCACCCCCTGATTCACCTTTTCCAGTGGTACATGAGAATCAGGCCTAATTTGTAAGTGACTATGAAGCTCTGAACTTTTCATGATCTGTAGACATCCCTTGCATTATTCTGTGCAACCAACCTGATGTTGGGTGTCCCACCACCAACTTTCCTATTCCTCCTCATCTATTGTTTTGTTCTCATTTATTATATTGGTTACAGAATACCATGTTTACATATTCTGTTGTGCTGCTGCAAGTAAGAATTTCATTGTTCTATCTGGGATATATGACAATAAAATACTCTTGACTTGACTCTTGATTCATCTTCCTCCTTTTTATTTACTAGTTTAGGTTTAAGTTTAGGTTTATTATTGTAACATTTACTGAAGTACAGTGAAGAGTTTTGTTTTGCATGCTGTGGATATACTAGACATAAATACAATCAAGTCAAACTCAAGTACAATAGGTAGAGCAAAGGGGGAAATACATAGTGCAGAATATAGCTCTCAGCATTGTAGCACATCAGTTCCACAGGCAAAGTCCAACATCCACAATGGGGATAGAGGTGAATCAGACAGTATGTTGTAGGAAGGAACTGCAGCTGCTGGTTTAAACTGAAGATAGACACAAAGAGTAACTCAGCAGGACAGGCAGCATCTCTGGATAGAAGGAATGGGTGACGTTTCAGACTCAGTCTAAAGAAGGGTCTCAACCCTACTTTATTAGGTGGTCACGGTGCCGCAGTGATAGAGTTGCTGCCTTAAAGAGAATGCAGCGCCCGAGACCCGCGTTCGATTTCAACTACGGGTGCTGTCTGTACGGAGTTTGTGTGAATGTAAATCTTGAATAAATGCTGTAAGATTGTTCTGTGAAGGTAAAATGGTGGCCAGGTGGACTGGATTAAAACATAAAATGTCTGCTGACCAAAGTTGCTGAATATGTAGCTGCAGGTTTCAGGAAGTTGTGGTCATGAGAAATACACATTGTCCTGCTGTTACTGCATATTCGCGACTATGGTATTACCCGCACCCGTCTGACTGAGATAGCTGGCTCTCAGAAGTCTGAGGAATATACAAACCGCCGCGCCCAGAAGTCTGAGGAATGTACCTGTCTTATCTCTAGTATTGTTCCACTAAATAACACCTCCCAATATGTACGTGCCTGTTATCCTGACCATTGCGTACGTGTCTGTTGCTTTGTTTCAGTAATATGGGAGGCATAAACCGTAGTCTTAAAGTATATAAGGCATTACGAATAAAGGCATTGAGCTTGACTCTTTGCTAGGTTGCTAACCTGTGTAAAGACTCCTGCTGAATAAACGTACGTTTAAACCAACCCAGGTGTCCGGTCGATTATTGTCGAAACAACCGATGTAAGCGAAAATCGAGATTCTCATTTGGTGTCAGGAGTGGGATGTCAACCAGCGGCTGATCGAGCCAGCGAGTGAATCCACTGGGCGACGGGATCAATGTGAAGGGTGCGCAGCCAAGTGAGTAGATTTAGTTAAATCACTTCTTGGTCCTTCCTCTTATCCCGGCGCAGCAGGGTAATTCGCCGGCGTGCGTCAGTCGGTGGGACGACATCCGAACGTTTCGGTTGTGGGCACTGGGATAGGGCCGTCTCGAGGATTGTCCTAGTCTGATCGAGGGGGACCATCGACGGTATATAAAAGGAGTGCACTGGGGGTAGGATGGGAATGTAATGGTTATTGAATCGTCGGGAAGAAGGCGACCGATTAATAGTATTGAGACATTAACCAAGACCAAGGTACCCCCGTATCTCACAGAAAGTCCGCCTTAGACTGGTTGTTAAGAGAGGAAATCCTCCACGCGAAGGTCAGGAATTGAAGTGACAGACTGAGATATGGCGGAACCAAGGACTCATGGTTGACCCTGAAATATTGGTGTGTAATAGTATAAGTATAAAAATGCATAATAGTATAGACACCAGTTGTCACCCGGACCGGCCATTACATCAGCTATGTTTCTTGCATCCGGAAATGGAGGAGACCTTCAGGCGTATGTCGGGGGGACTCATCCATAAACTGGGGAAGGATGAATGGCCTGAAGGGGGTTCCAAGGATATGGGTGTGGTGTCAAGGGCCCAGAGTGTAATATGGAAAAAGGATTTTAAAAAAAAGTATAAGAAGGCCATTCAGTTGTGGATCGATCATTGTAACGTGGAAAAGGCACGGTCTTTAATGGCCAGTTGGCAGAGTAATGCCTTGAGACTAGGAATACCTCTGACCGAAGGGGGTCAGGAGAAGTCGGTGACAGTATTAAAATAGGAATGTAGGCATGCTAAGGAGAATAAGGATCGCCAGGAGCGAGAGAGACAAAATAAGGCCGAGGTAGATAAAGACTTACGTAAGTCGGTGGCTGGCATAGATTTAGGGGGTGACGAGGAGGAGGAGGTAGAGGATTACCATTGGGGAGTCCATGGAGCACCCCCACTGAACCAGCCTGCCCCCGTTGCCAGTCCCGTGTCCGCTCCTCCAATTCCCGCTACCCGATCCAAGATTAAACCTATACATGGACTAGATTGCCACAGGGCTTTGTAAACTCGCCGACCCTATTTTCTCATTGTCTGCAACAGCAATTACAAAACCTGCAGTTACCTGAGGGGTCTGCATTGATCCAGTACGTCGATGACCTTTTAGTGGCCAGTGAAACGGAGGAGCAGAATAGGGAGGCTATAATTTTGTTGTTGAACTTTGTAAAGGCATTGGGGTACGTTGTGTCCCCCTCCAAAGTACATGTCGGACAAAAGGAGGTGAAATTCCTCGGAGTCATAATCTCAGCAGATGGCCGTCGGTTGGACGAGAGCCGCACGGACCCCATTTACAGGACACCGCCCCCCACGTCAGCCAGGGGAATGCGACAGTGGTTGGGAATGATCAGCTACGGCCGTCAGTGGATTCCGAATGTGGCCCTGGACATAAAGCACCTGACCCCTTACACCAGCTAGGAAGGTACCGTTGTATTGTCAGATGAAGCCTTGACCGCCTTCAATAATCTACGAGAGGCCCTGCAGAAGGCTCCTGCGCTGGGGCGACCCCTGTATGATAGACCTTTTCAGCTCTATTGTATCGTCCTGGGCGAATGTGCCACTGCGGTTTTGACCCAGCGGCATGGGGATAAGCACCGACCAGTGGCGTATTATTTGTCCAAGTTAGACCCTGTGGCACTGGGGTATCCCCATTGTACACATATTTTGACAGCGGTATACAATAGTCTTCAGTCGGCCGCCAACCTGACTCTCCAGCAGGACATTACCGTATATTCCTCCCACTCCGTGACCGCCCTACTGGGACAGCTCCAGACCCAGCATTTGACTTGGGCTAGACAAAATAAATATGAGTTCTACCTGTTGAATAATCCCAAGCTACAGTTCCGGCACTGCACTACTATCAACCCTGCTGCGTTTCTCTGCTCTCCTCCTGATCTCCTCGCTCCATGTGACCATAATTGCTTGGAGGCTATTCTCGCGGATACCAGTCTGCGCCCTGACATTAGCGATCAACCTCTAGCCTCTCCAGAATTGATCATCTATCCCGATGGAAGTTCGTCCATCGACGAGCAGGGACGCCGTCTGTCAGGCTTCGCGGTAGTTAAGCAAGATGGAACCTTGCTGGATTGTGGCAGTTTTGACCCACCGTTTTCAGCTCAGCAGGCTGAGTTGTTTGCCCTCACCTGAGCATGTGTTCTCGCGGAGGGGCGCTCCGTCAATATTTACACCGACTCCCGGTACGCATTTGGAGTCGTTCACGATTTCGGACAGTTATGGAAAAATAGGGGATTCCTCACCTGGACGGGCCATAAGATTGCCAATCAGATCCTGGTCTCTGACCTGTTGAATGTTATCCTTCTGCCCTCTGCGGTAGCCGTAATCAAATATGCGGCCCACACGACAGGAGATTCCCCGGTCCAAATCGGTAACAGGTTGGCTGACGAAGCGGCTAAGTGTGCTTCTCGTCGTATATCTAAAGTGGTGGGCAGTATGATGAGACAGGTGAAAAGCCTTTATATGGGCTCGTCTGAATCTGAGAAACCTATGCCAACCATGAATGATGTACCGCTCTTACAGGGGGACGCCTCTGTTGATGTTATAATGGAATGGGAGCAGCTGGGCTGTCGGAAGGCTGACTCCGGACTGTGGCTCACGCCAGCCAGACAGACCTGTATGACAGACCAGTTAGCGACCTGGGTTGTTGATTGCTTACATCTAGCCACTCACTGTGGGGTCACCTTGCTAGTAGACGCTCTCTTACAGGCATGGTGGCATCCTCGACTTAAGGTTTTGGCAGCCCAAACTAGTGCACGGTGCCTCACCTGTGCTACACACAACCCTGGTAAAGGAGTTGTCTGCCAGACGGGTCGTACTCCATTACCTACTGCTCCGTTTGAAACCTTACAGATGGATTTTATTGATTTGCCTAAGTGTCAGTGTTATAAACATGTGCTTGTTATTGTTGATGTGTTTTTACTAGGTGGATTGAAGCCTTTCCAACCACTGATTGCACTGCTTCTACGATGGTGTCTATTTTGTTACGGCAGTTTGTTCCTCGCTTTGGGGTTCCAAACACCATCAGTTCGGATAACGGCCCTCACTTTATTGCCGCTATTAATAAAGAATTGTACCGACAGCTGGGCGTAACCCAGCGGCTTTATTGCGCTTATCGCCCACAGGCTGCAGGACTGGTGGAACGCTTGAACCAGACCCTGAAGACCAAGCTTGCCAAGCTGGTGGACCAATCGGGCTCCACCTGGGTTAAAATGTTGCCTGTTGCTTTGTTTCAGATCAGAGTCATTCCAGCAGGGAAGACAAGGTTGTCTCCTGCAGAGATCATCTATGGCCGACTCCTGCGCACCCCCTGGACGAACATTATCCCAGCCACAACGACATTGCATCATATGACGGAGAAGATGGTCTCTTACATCCTTGCACTTACAAGGGCCCAGCGTGAGATTCACGGGGAGGTCAAGGCCGCTTATGTGGGCAACATAGACTTTCCGTTGATGGACGGATCACCCCGGGTTCTTATGTGTTGATTAAGAATTGGGTTCGTAAGGACACCCTTTCTCCTCGATGGTTGGGCCCCTTCCAGGTTCTCCTTACCACCCCCACCGCGGTAAAGGTGGAAGGACGATCGGCATGGGTGCATTTGCACCATTGTAAAGTGCTTGGTGACACCAAGCAAAGGGGGGAGGTCGAGGTCAGGGAGGGGGATCTGGTCCATGAAAAGTATGTACGAATTAATTTTACTATGAAATTGCACATTCTTTTCTTTTCCCCTCCGTTGTGTTCGCAGATACGAAATAAACCGCTAAGATGAGGGTCTTCGTGGCATTAATATGTGTGACGACCACAGTAGGGTTAATCGGTTTCGGTTGGAAATGGACAAAGCCTGAATACGGACGGAACAAACGAGAAAAGAAAGGGGAACGAGAAAACTCCAATCTATTTATTCAGGCTATTCGGGAAGGGGCAGGTGGTTTGTTATCCACGAATGACATCAGTTGCCTCCCTGTTTACCCCATCCCCTGCATGGGGCAGAACTGAACGACTGGTGAAGTGCCAGGACAAAAAAACGGTCCCTGTCAAGCCCGTTAGCATTGGCTATGATAGGCTTCTCGCTCCACCGGCCAACTCCTTACCGCTCCCTAAGAACAATAACCAGTCCTACGACAATTGCTATCATGGATCTAGGATGGCGTCAAGAGCACCGGCTAGGCCATGTAACTTCACCACCAATAATGACAACAGGCAATATGAAAATTGTTTTAGTAACCAAGGACACGGGTGTATAGTCATAAATGTTAAAAATAACCTCACTTGCGGTCTGCAAGGGCCCGTTCACGGCTCCGCATGTAACCTTACCTATAAAGGAGTCCAATGTAAGGTGTCTAAGGAATGTATCCCTGTAAATGCTGGATTTCAGCTGTTGTGTGGATGGGCTAACGGGACCCATCTGACGGTAGGATCCCATCACCTGCCAATCCCCAGTTATGGTAATGGGATCGGTGAAGCGTGGAGGGACTGGTCTGGAGGGGGAGAAGTCATTAATACCCGAAGGGGCTGTAATGGATCATTATATACGGAGGAAGGATATTACTTCTTCTTTAATGGGAAAGGAACCAATGTCCTAAAACCCCCTTTCCCCAAGAACGTGGCAGTTGGAGCATTGGTGCCAACCACGGTACCATGGCTCGGGTTCATCGAAGGGCGGTGTCAGCCGAGTTTTGCGCGCAATGGAAAAATCCAGGGATCAGGGGAACTACCCACAGACATTCCATCGGATGGGGATTATTAAGCATACTAACCATGGGAGGAGTGGGTGGAGGTGAAGCAGCCAAAAACCGAAATTACCTTGTTTGCGGCCTGACAATTCTGGGCAATGCAACAACCGGAGCCTTGGAGGCAGTAAAAACCCAGATGTCCAAAATGAGGATGTTTTCCCTACAAAATAGATATGCGCTCGTTTACTTATTGGCTAGAGAAGGGGGGACCTGTACCGTCATAAAAGGAAAATGTATGATGGGGGTTCAAGACAGGACTAGCAACATCACCCAACATCAGAAAGAGATTACCACCTTTTTTGGATGGAATAAATGAAAACCAGGGATGGGGGAATTGGGGATTTGGGGGATTATATAACTGGATTATCAGCATGGCCATCTATGCTGCTATAGTAGTTACTTGCTTATTTGTGGGGATTGCCATTGTGAAATGTATCATACCCCGATTACTAGCGGCTTTATCGGGTTTGGGGATCACCCCCGAGGAAGCTAAAAATTCTGTACGAATGATGATATTACAGCGTGAACAGGAGAGACTGTTACCGTTCCCCAACGACAGCGAAGATGATGAAGTGAGTGAGGAAGGAGAATTGAAGGAAAAGGGCCAGACGGTCCAAGAGGCCGTGGCCAGGGAACTAGAAGGTTACGAGATTCGGCGAATGGGACTTTTTAATGGACTATGAGTGTTGCCATAAGAATGGCAAAAGGGGGGGAATGTGAATGTAAATCTTGAATAAATGCTGTAAGATTGTTCTGTGAAGGTAAAATGGTGGCCAGGTGGACTGGATTAAAACATAAAATGTCTGCTGACCAAAGTTGCTGAATATGTAGCTGCAGGTTTCAGGAAGTTGTGGTCATGAGAAATACACATTGTCCTGCTGTTACTGCATATTCGCGACTATGGTATTACCCGCACCCGTCTGACTGAGATGGCTGGCTCTCAGAAGTCTGAGGAATATAAAAACCGCCGCGCCCAGAAGTCTGAGGAATGTACCTGTCTTATCTCTAGTATTGTTCCACTTAAAGGGCTGTCTCACTGTGCGAGTTGACCCAGGAGTGACCCCGAGTTTAAAACAAATTTAACTCGTGGTAATCACGTACAATTAACGTAGCGGGAACGTCGGAACTCGTGGACGCAACTTAGCGACTCTTGGCGCTAACGGGAGGTACCCGTGAAACTTGTTAACTCTTGCAAAAGTTCAAACATGTTTGTACTTTTCCACGAGTAAAATGTACTCTTGTGGTTAAAATTTGAAACATTTTAAACTCGTTTTAAGAACGTAGTGGCCGTGCGTTTAACTTTGTGACTCGTGATTCTACCGTGGGAACTCTTTTTAGAAACAATAATCAGAGACAGAAATATCAGTTACTTAGACTTTTTAAAGACAAATTCTGCTTAACAAAGTTAAGCAAGTTATTGATAAGGTGACAGTGGGTTGAAAAGAAAAAATTGCTTGAAGTTTATATATAAATTTGTGTTGTGTTGTGTTGAAAAGCTTTTTGCTGATCCGTTTGATTCTCACTGTTTGTTTACTTCATTGCACAATAAAAGAGAGTTCTTTGCTATCAAGATCAAATTGATGTCTGGAAGTCTTCATTTTAATATCACTACAAAGTCTCATGACTTGAATGTAATATTCCTTTCATCATAAAACACAAAATAGAGGAAGGCAAAATATATTCACATCTTGATTCTCACAATCATTTGTGAGATTTAAGGACTCAGCTGCCTCATATGCTGTGCTTTTTAAATGTTTAAAATTGTCCCCTCTCAGTAGATCAGAAAATAAGACAAAGTCTTATGTGAAACAAATGTCTTGAATGTGAAACAAAGTCTTTATTCTTGTTCAATATAAAAAAAGCTTTTTTGCGCATATTGAGAAATATGCGTAATTTCCTGCAAACCCATATCACGGTGAAGCACCACAGCAAACAACGCAGTGGTCTGAAAAAGGGCTTGTCATACATGAAAATCAACAAATGAAGCACAAATAAAAGTATTTCCACTATATACTAATTCAGCTGAGAAATGCACTAGTCTAAATTCAGGCAATAAAAGATACAATGTAATGCGCTAAATGACAAGTTTTGAGATCTACAATCAGATAAGCAGATGCATGATAACCACGTTTTAAAGGAAAGACAGATGCAATGAAATTACTTTTACACCACAATAAAAAATAAAATCCACACTTAAAGTTAAACAATCCACACTTAAAGTCAAAAAAATATTTCTTTTTTCTTTTTTTTTTCCTCTCTCTCTTTCTCTTTTTTTTCCTAGGGCCTATCTCTTAACTCTTTTTTTTTTTTTTTAAATTTCGCTCTTATAGGGTCTTCGTCCTTTTTTGTTGTTACATTTTCTACACTTTTCTACACTTTCACTTTTTCCTTCACTTTCTTCTTTCTTTCAATCTTTTCCTTTTCTAGTGTAAAAAAATAAAAATAAAGGGAGTACATTAATTGTAAGAAGATACAAATGACGAGTATTAATGTATGTGGTTGTAATGTAATGTACTTCTAATAAATAAAAATTAAAAAAAAAAAAATCTACACAAAGTTAAACAATGAAAAGTCAGCAGGATTTAAACTAAACATGAAATTAACTGGAGTTTTCTGCATGTGGGCTCTCTTCATGCAGTGATGTACCTGTGGTCGGCAGCCGCTCAAAATAAGCTGTCCTGCCACGGCACACTGCCCAATTCTGAATTATAGTAGGAGCAGAGATGGTCTCTCTGCTCTTTTGCACTGTTGGTCCCTGTGTTACCTCGAAAACACTGCAGTGGCACCAAAGTCTCGTCGTTTGTACCACTCCTCCACGCACCTAATGTTATTCTCCCTGTTTGACTGTCCACTAAGTCACCATGATGCATGGCTGTCGCTGATCCTGAAGCTGCACCTCTGATACGGATCAGGTTGTGCAGAACACATGCAGCAAACACAATAGTCTCTACGTTCTTTGGCTGGCATGACATCATTTTTTTAACGTGTGATGATTTTTCAACACTTCGATATACATTGTTGCCTCAAGATTAACGGGAGAGGAACTTGGTACACTCGGGAGACGAACTTGGAACATCGCAGAAATGAGAAGTAAACGGCAAACTTAGACATACCCGTGGGAACTCGGTTAAACTCTGGATCATAAACTTGTAGTCTCGTACGCAACCACGAGTCTTTCACTCGGGGTCACTCGTGGGTCAACTCGCACAGTGAGACAGACCTTTAAATAACACCTCCCAATAAGTTATCCTGACCATTGCGTACGTGTCTGTTGCTTTGTTTCAGTAATATGGGAGGCATAAACCGTAGCCTTAAAGTATATAAGGCATTACGAATAAAGGTATTGAGCTTGACTCTTTGCTAGGTTGCTAACCTGTGTAAAGACTCCTGCTGAATAAACGTACGTTTAAACCAACCCAGGTGTCCGGTCGATTATTGTCGAAACAACCGATGTAAGCGAAAATCGAGATTCTCATTTGTACGTTCTCCCCGTGACCTGCGCGGGTTTCCTCCGAGATTTTCGGTTTCCTCCCACACTCCGAAGATGTGCAGGTTTGTAGGTTAATTGGCTTGGTGAATGTAATTGTCCCTAGTGGGTGTAGGATCATGTGAATGTGCAGGGATCGCTGGTCGGCGCGGGGAGAGCACCTGGGGAGAATCCACGTGGTCATGGGGAGAAGGTACAAACTCTGAACAGACAGCACACGTAGTCTTGTTTCCGTCCTGTATCTTTAAACGAAACTAAACTTTTAAGTTATCTGTTGTTCTGCTGCAGCTCCTTCATCATTGCTACTTTGAAAACCTACAATGCCCAACATCCACAATAAGCATTCTCACCAGATACAGTATATTTGCAAATATGTCAATTGTACGTGAACTGATATCATAGGCAAATAGATAATTTTGTAGAGTTCTATTCTGCAATAGTAATCATATATAACCTGGAAATGTACGGAGAGCCATGTATCTATGAGGCTGAGACCCCTAGAATTTAACTGGCCTCAAGAAATGTTGATTCCCTTGTTTTCTATTTTAATGAATGGTTTTGCAAACTCTGAGGGGGATATACTATATTTAAATATTATAATCAGTCTCTTGGGAGGGAATTATTCATAGTCATTAAAATAAAGGTAGGAACTCTGGAGGTGGGTTTGATTTGGGTATTGAATTATTTAAAACTCTTCTTGCCAAATTTGCATGTTGAAATTCTTCTCGGCCACAAACCACAAAATAATTGATGCGGAGAAATGTTACACTGGGATCATATTAGGATTCTGAAGCTACAGCTCTGACTGATTTTAAGTGGCAACATTGAATTTGAAAATATTGTTCCATAGATTTATTAAGCAAATCCATAAATCTGTGTGAAGAGGCCCAAACGTCCCTGAAATGTTGACTGTCCATTTGCCTCCTCAGATGCTGTCTGACTCACTGAGTTTCTCCAACACTTTGTCTTTTTTCTTTGTGTCTGGACGAGACAGTTTTTTTGTCATGGCAGATATTACACCGACTCATCTTTCAGCAAGATCAGCACATTCCTAAGTGATTTCATTCCAAGTTGTTTCATTCTGTTCCTTATTCAGTCTACCCAATACATCCCCAGTAAAAACTTTAAAATGTAAAACTCCCTATAGGACAGCATCACCCTTGAAAATCTTTACAAACTCTAGTCTTTGTGGCCCGTTTCCACATTTCACTCAACAGATCGGGTTAATTTTCTTAGATTTCCGAATTAAAAAGAATATTGACTACTGATGAATAGATCACTATTGTGTGCCTGCAGTCCCTGCATGTCCTAACTTGTACCTTTGTGTGTTGTCTGCTGTAATGGTGCAAAATTTGGCAAGAGCAAGTGAGGACATTGGTAAATGGCAGCATAGTTATTGTGGTCTCTTAAGCTTAAGTGACTCCAATAACACTGTGATTATAATCTGAATGATTGCTTAATTCCCTTCTTAATCAAAGTGCTAAAACAGGTTTGATTATGAAGTAACAATGCTACTTCACAAACCGAAAATTCCAGGCAAGATGCTGATGCCTCAACTTCCTGAGTATTTGAAACATGTCACATCCCCTGCACAATTCATTTATGGCTCAATTGCACATATTTGAAGATAATTGTATTTCCAGTTTAGCTTGAGACATTGATACACATATGTAATTTATGACTCATTCAAAATTTGCAGCAGTTGCAGACATTAAAACAAATTGTTTGTGACTCATGATGGAATTACAATTATTAGCTGCACATATGTCCAGTATTCTGCCTGCTTTACACTTGTAGTAATGGATAGTGTCTGCTGTTTAAATTTGCTAAAGTGTCTCGTTAAACTAAATAATAAATAAGCCCAATGGCCTATCCAGGCTGAAGATATGAGACAGAATCCTCCACCACATACAGGAGTAGTCCAATTAATGAAGATCAATTAAAAGGATGTTTTATAACTAAAACATGGATACTGCTGTAATGATGAAGTTATTTTAAACCTGCTGATTATCTGCAACCATTTTGGGAATGGATCCAGCTCGTAATATACGTCAGGTAAATTTATGAGACAACTAATGTATTAAATGACAATAAAGGTATTCAGTAATAAAATTAGAAATCCATTGAAAACCTTGGACCTTTTGGTTTAAGATGGATGCACTACATTTTATTATCAAATTGCACAGCAATATATTGTTTATATAAGCGAGGAACAACCATCCATAACATCTCTTCCCAGATTTCTTCCCCGTATACTTATTTATCTTGTGTGTTTCTTCAAGGCGGCACAGTGGCGCAGTGGTGGAGTTGCTGCCTTACAACGCTTGCAGCGCCAGAGACCGGGTTCGATCCCAACTACGGTTGCTGTCTGTACGGAGTTGTACGTTCTCCCCATGACCTGCGTGGGTTTTCTCCGAGATCTTTGGTTTCCTTCCACACTCTTTTTACAAACCACTGTCTAAATGAAGAAGCATTGTCTCAATGTTTTATTGATAGCCAATCCATATTTAAGGGTCTCGACCAGAAATGCCACGCATTCCTTCTCAGAGTCTGAAGAAGGGTCTCGACCCGAAACGTCTCCCATTCCTTCTCTCCAGAGATGCTGCCTTTCCCGTTGAGTTACTCCAGCTTTTTGTGTCTATCTTCAATATTTATAATTCCCAGTTTTGGATTTTCTCACAATTGAGGAGACACTTGTTAATTTGTACGTTCTTTAAAACCGACAATTTCATTGATTGATGGACTGGAAGATAAATGGGAACCAAGCTCACACTAGGTTACTGTACATTGCAGCCCTATAAATGGGGACATTTAATTTACCTCAATGCAGTCTTTGTGAGGAAGATATTCCAAAGATTATATTGGTAGGGAGTTGAAGAATTTTGAAGTGAAGGAGTACCATATATATTGTGAAGATGATCTGTAACTTGGACAAAACCTGAAGTTGATGATATCCTAGTCATCTATCAAAATTAACCCTCCAGGAGTGAAAGTCAATGGTTTGGAAAGTATTGTCAAAGTGAAATGTTTCTCCGGGCTTGCAGATGGAGAAGAAGACTTTGCTGGGTCAGTCACTGCAGAATACTCAGCTTCTGGCTTGCTGATGTAATCAGAGAATTTGTGCAGTTGGTCCAGTTACGTTTTTTGGTTAATGTGATCCAAGGTCAGGATCAAACCTGGGTCTCTGACGATGTGATGCAGCAACTCTACTGCTGCGCCACTGTGACACTTGGTCTGGGAATAACTAATTGGCAAGCGGTGAAGCAAAAGTGCCCTGGATCAGGCAAAGCCACGACATGATTGACCAGCATACCGATGATCAATGAAAGAAGTCTTTGGTGAGGTAAATGAGAGGACCTTGTTCTTTGGACATTTTCTACCACATACCAAACTAGAAGCATTACTAATCAAGACTGATGGGAGGATTTTGTCCTGAAAAATAAGTTAAAAAACGTTAGAATATTAAACTGCTCTTTGTGGTTTGCATTGCAGTGAAGGGCAAGGGAAAACAAATCATTTTCTGAATTGGTTTAAAGGAACCTTAGCAATTTTAACTGTGATGATCTGAATTCATGATGGTGAAACATTAGTAAAGTTTTAGTGGAGTAACTCAGCGGGACAGGCAGCATCTCTGGAGCG